>JAZHYW010040978.1:0-33371 GCA_037355805.1 Ixodes ricinus | reverse complement strand
ATTGGATGGCGAAGGAGGGGAAGAGACTGCGCATGGTGTGCGGGCAAATTATGTAGGCTTCCCGAAAATCTGTCCTGGCTCTGGATCACCGGTTGCGCGAAGTTTTAATTAACGAACCGTTTATACAGTAGCTTTGCGAATTTGTTTTGATCAAATGGACGTTACCCACAGTTTACGAATCTCTTTTTTTTTTTTATTTACAGATTTATATAGAAACTGATGTTTACAGAGCTTGAAAAAATTGTTCTAAAACAAGTTACAGGCATAATCGCCCGCTTCTTGTGTAGCACCGTATTCCAATCTACTCAATGGCAATGTCTCGTCTAAAAGCATCGAGGCTATTTTTATCAATATTTTGGAAAAACTGCAGGTTGGCATTTCGTTAGCTTTCAAGATATATTAAGCTGAACACACAAGAAAATGGGAAGTGGAAAATGGGAAAAGGGGAAAATGGGAAACAGTTTCCTTGATCTGTATAAAAATCAGTTAAAAACAGATCTAAAATGGTTTTGGACCGTAAGATAATTTTTGTAGGATTGACTATCGTGTTGTCACATCCGTACATGCTGACTACGTTCTCCATTTTCCATTTAAAAACACTGTCAGAAGATATATGAATATTAAAATCACCCCAGAAATGACGTTATATTGACTTTCATTTCTGAACATCAAAAAAGACTCATGAATGCAAAAAACGACGACATGCTACCACTTCCGTGGTCGATAAAAAGCCGCGAAAATATTTTGATTGTCAGGTTAGCACAAATACACTTCATCTTTCGTGATAAGAGAATTTTCACTTAGTAGTTCACAGTCGATACCCTTTTTTAATCAAGATGGCCAATCCCCCGTCCCGCTTTAAAGTGCAA
The DNA here is from genome assembly GCA_037355805.1 of Ixodes ricinus. Taxonomy (NCBI): domain Eukaryota; kingdom Metazoa; phylum Arthropoda; class Arachnida; order Ixodida; family Ixodidae; genus Ixodes; species Ixodes ricinus. The sequence goes on along the minus strand of JAZHYW010040978.1, from coordinate 32,502 downwards.
TTTAACACATGCGCATCATTGAATGGTAAAAAAAATTTGAGTCATCCTTATACCAGGTTTTGCAGGCATTATAATATTAAAAAGAACACTGAAATGATTAAAAAGCAATACAAAATCTGCTTTTACAGCGAAGCTGTATACCTCTACCAGCCAAGGAAATTTTCGTGTCGTTGGCGTTGTAAGCAAAAACTCCCGGCGAACAATTGAAGGCAAAACAGCATATCTCCTTTGAAATCAGGCATACAGCATACAGCTCAGTATCCGTTTCAATAAAGAAAACCACAAAACAAGCATCAAAACCACATGATGGATGATAAGGCGCGTGTGAACAATAGGAACACCCTCCCACGCGTTCCGGTAAAGATTAGGTTTACAGCTGCTTCGAAAAGGGTTGACGTCATTAGAAGCCCTCGTGTGAAGTGCAAACCGCATAATGGATGATAACGGCGCGTGCGAACAATGCGAAGCATCGTTCCTTCTCCCCCGCGTGTGTTTTCCGTGTCGGCGATCTCAACGGAAGCGTAATCGACTTCAGAAAATTTAAGTGAAAAGTACCAAACACCACGCATACCACGTACGTGACATCACCATCCGTTTCAATAAATCATAAGCGCGAGGTCAGGTACATCCTAGCCATGTCAATGACTGGTAGCGGGAGCTCCTTGAAGCGATGCCATGCGGGTGTAGGCCTGATTTGTCAAGTGACGCATTCACAATGGGCCAACCGCTACAGCGGAACATGTCGTCTACAGCGGCGCTTGTGCAGCACCTTAGACAGCGTGTCACTGTGCGAGCTACGGATATTAGAGTTGCACCAACTGGCGTATCACTTGGCTGAGCCTGCAATGAAGATTTATGTACGCTACATTTTATTCGATTGACAGCAACGAGGGTCTATAACACTCCACTGCACAGTCATCCATACACTTATAAAACAACAGGCTTATTGAGCGACATAAAGGCAGTTTCAGGCAAGCTGATACTGGTCCCAGCTGCCGCCCTCAAGGTTTCAAGACGATTGCGACGCCATCGTAGCGGCTCACAATGAATCTGAAGACGCCGGTTGCAGTCGGCGTGCCTTCTTCGACACCCTCGAAGTATGCCGCGCCGCCCTCTGCTCGAGCTGCAGCTTCATCTCTGTCAAGGCCTGCTCTCTCTCTGATGCAGCCCAGGAACGCCTCGATATTGGGAGAACTGCAGCCCACGTTGCTCTCGCATAAAAAGAAAAAAGAACACACACACTCGCGGGAGAAAGCTTTTTGAGTGCGGCACCGTACTCGAAATTTTGAGCCACAAATGCAAAAATGTGCTACAGAGAACCTCCAAGTTCTCAGAGGATTAGCTAGGGTCAGTTCTTGCCTCAGCAGTCACCCGGTGCCACGCTTCGATGCCGCAGATCGTCCTTGGCATCTCTGCCAGTGCTGATCTCTCTGACTGACCAAACCAGAGGAGAGAACGTGGCCGACGACAAGCCGCTCTCTGACGGGGTCTCCCAACATACACGTCCTCGAAGTAGTCCGCCACGAGTGAGGCATCGGTGGGGAAAACCTCGAGGAGGTCCTGGGAGACCTCGGAATGTCGGCGATTGGCGAGAAGGTCAATGCTGGAAGCATTCTCGTCTGAAAATCCACAAGAAATAAAGTAACCAATTGGCTTAACTGAAGACAACAATGAAGGCATATAAATAGAATGCCGCATACCAGAACAGCAAACTGTTCATCTGAATTGTAGTGCATCTGGTGACGACTGGAGTCACCATCCTGTAAGTGAAAAAGCATCCCTGTATCCTAGCGCCGGGAATCGTGGCTTGTACCGCGTTGATGGCCGCTATCTTCATCTGATGACGAAACCGAAGCACGGTTATCTCGGTGGGGTCACCGGCATGCGTATGGTCACTGGAATAAGAAATTACACGAGTCTTGGGTGAGTGATCGGTGACTATTTTAGTTTTACAAACTCCTCTTCGCCGGCAGGCCCAATACAACGTAGTTTCGTTGACCTTAATGCAAGTGCAGGAATGTCCTTCGTGAAGAAGCATATCGCCACCTCTCTTAGTAGTAACTACCTCCATTTGGAAGTCGAGAGTGAGATGGGAAGCCAAACAGATTCGTCTTTTATAATCCGGAAAGCAACCGGCATGGTAAGCCCTAAAGCGAGGCACACACAGAAAAAAGGATCCGGTATGGTTTTGACGTCTTTTTTTAGTAAGGTGACCCAGATAAGACAACATGCAGGCTAAAGGCTGCACGTTGCCTTATCTTGGGGTCGCTGGGACATGCTTCTGTTCCCGTTCGTACAGTAGTCAACCTCACTGACCATGTACGGATTTGGTTGGGTGACCCTCTTCGTAACTTTCCTAAGAAAACAGAAAAGTAAGAAACGTTTAACGATCTTGGGCGTCATTGTGCGACGAACTGCCAGCGTGACGAATCATCCTATGACGAATGTTCCGCGGTGACGAACGGGCTCGTTACCAGTTGTCCTATGCTATGACAAATCGACATGTGACGAATGGGCCGTGTCCCATGCGAAGCACGTGGCGCTCACCGCATACGTTCCCGGTGAAGATTACTGTTGCCCAAGCTGCCGCGGCGACGGCAGCTTGCGACGTGGGGAGTGACGTCACTAGCCTTTCATGTATAAAAGAAGAACCCGCCTATACTCCGTTTCACCTTACGTCCGGACGCAGCGGATGCTACGAGCTATCTTAGCCAATCCCGTTCTGTGGACGTGGCCCGTGATACGCTTTCCGCGCGTCGCTGTGCCCCCTCTCTAAGGTCACGTGACACTCACACGGCCTCCGATTGGCTCCGATGGCTCGTAACATCCGCTGCGCTTAAACGTAAGATGAAACGGAGTATAGCAACTGATTTCATTGTTGCTGCAGCACCGCGATGAATAGGCCACGCATAGTTAGGACTCCCGAGGAGCAGCGTGAATACTAGGAGCGGCAAAGGGAAAAGAAACGGCAATACGACCAGCGGCGGCGTGCTGCGACCGGCGGTGGCATTTCGTATAGTGCAGTAGGCAATCGTTGCAGGTAATACCACAGCTTCGCTGACCAACCACCTTCACAGCGTGGATTGGAGCCCCAACTTCTTTTTTTGTTTACTGCGGACTGCGTGTTTAAATGAAAATCTCTTTAAATGTGAACTACATACTTTCTCGAGGAGAGCCGTTACTTCATCAGGACGTAGTGGCTGAAAGAAAGTACTTTCTGCCATTGGAATAGCTATCATAAGTTTACTGGGAAGAAATTTATAATACACAATAATAATAATCTTTATTGGCTCAGGAGAGCCGTGGCACCACGGAAAGGCGACAGCCCGTACCATGGAGGCCCGCGGTGCCACGTCTAGTGATAAGTGATGAGAATTCAAGCATCATCAATATACGACCGCGACGGAATGTTTTGTAAGAATTGATCGACTCCGGATTACGAAAGCATTGTCACAATCTTTGCGCCTAACAAAGATTTTCCCAATTTTGTGCTGCACATACAAGAAACCTTTTCCTTTTGCCCAGCCCTTTGCCTTGACAACGAGTTCTCGGTTTTCTATTAGCCCCGTGCGCGACCGAAAGCGTCGCTGTGGTCGGCCTTCCACGATTGGCCGAACGCTGACTATGACGTCGGAAAGGGATTTATCATCGACGGAATAAGAGGAATGAAAGAACTTTAATTTTGACGGTGTTGGCAGTGTTTCTTTGAGAGCGCAATGATTTCAAGCTTCCACCATGCTATTTACAAACACCATCGAACTTGTTGTTCGCAAGGTAATGACGTCACAAGGGGGAACCATAGGAGGGCGCCACCAAAACATCTCGCCGCTAATTTGTCCAAGCTCTCGTTAATGTACACCTTTCTCTCCAGCGGCTCTTATCCTTTTAATGCGAATAGCATTCTTTGGATACTTCACGCACTTTTCGTCTATGTATCTATCTATCTATCTATCTATATATCTATCTGGCTATCTAACCTCTTACGCCGCGGGTCGATAAATAAATAAAAAAGACCGGCGCCGGCGGGATTCGAACCGTTGACCCTTTGATCAGCAGGCAGACGCGCTAACCACAGAGCTATGAAGGCAGTCATTCAAGGCACTCTAAACACCTGTTTATATCTTTACCATCGCGCGTTCCATGCACGAGGGCTCATTCCGCTCTCGTGAGGCTTAGCACTGCCCCTGGCTCACCCTCTCCCGCGCTCGGGAGAGGGTGATGTAGCGGCCGTGCTCACCCTCACGAGGCGGAATGAGCCCTCGTGCATGGAACGCCGCGCACCGGTAGCTGTGACAGCGCTGTAAGGCGCGTCCTATGGTAAAGATATAAACAACCGTTTAGAGTACCGTTGGTTGAGACTAGCTGAGACGCCAGAAAGTCTGGTCGGTACCATTTTGAGTGTTTGTGCGTATGGCGCGTGCTTTGCTCGCCTTCCTAAGTGACACAAACGCACGTGCTGGGCTGCGGAGATCGTGCGCAGGGCTGTGAAAGTGTCAACAAATTTAGAATCGCCTTAAGAGTGGGCTGGCGTATCTAGAGTGTGCCGGCCACCTGACGAACGCGCATAACTCCGCACCGTTTGATGCTATTCGCATTAACGTAGATAATCATTCCCAAAGGATGGGTTCTGCTGATTTTTTTTACGGTCCAACCACGCGTCCCTTGTTGTTTGAGAGGCAAACCTCAAAATAATGCCTGGAATCTTGTCGGGCTTTTGACGGCAGTCGTGGATTGCTGTGGATGTCAGTTCCAGTCAGCTCAGGCATTTCTAGCGGCTCGCGCAACCTTCGTTCGCTTTGCTCATCAGGTCTTCGTCTTTAGTTTTTTCAATACTGTGGAATCCCGAATTAAGCTTCCGACTTCTCAATTCAAGGTCATGGAGCTCTAGCTTTAACTGGCTAAGTTCCCACGTTTCGTATCGTTTCTCAATTTCTTCAACTCTCTAGATTTGAAAATTTTAATTTCTTTTTGTTCCGTGACAGTTTTCAGTATTTTGTCATATTGTGCCGACATCATGCTTTGTGGCCGACGCTTCATAATTTACAAGTGTTTCCTTTAGAACTAGCAGGTTATCTAGTTTGCGGTTCATGGACGTCAACATTGTCCATATGCCGTCATCGGGTGTTTGCTTATTGGACGCGCCGCCTTTCAGTTTCGGAACTCGGCAGGTGCGTGCGGCACTTCCAAGCTTTGCGATACGGCTCGCCTTTGTCCCTTCCTCAGTGTCGCTTCAGAGATTCCCAAACAACTTCCAGGGTGATACGAATTGTCCACAATCACAACATGAAAATCCGTTGCTCATCATCGGTAATCTCTTCTTGAGAATTTAAGACATACTAGCTTAGCCATCTAAAAAGTTATTCTTGCCTAAAACCGGCACGACTCCACAGGCAGTAGGAGCAGCAAGTACCAATATCGTAAGCCAAGTAAGCAACGACAACCAACCACGTAAGGGCGTCTGCAGGAACAGAGGTGGTCCGTGACTGGTCGCCCGCCGCCGCTTGCCTCAATTTAAAGAAGCAGGTCTCCCAGGTCTCGTAACTTCGGCGTCCTTTTCGGAACATCTTAGGGAAGCTTCTCGCGTCTGTTGAAGAGAGCATTCCTATGAATTCCGGTCGGCCATGTGCAGTCTTCCCGTCTTTGCCCGACAATCTTCAATCCAGCCGAGGGGCTGCCGACGAATAGCGACCGCAGCCTTTTCGCGTATCCCGAAGACTTAGTGCCAAACTATTTTACTAGGAGATCCAGCTCTTTATTAGCTATGACTTCAAGAATTTGCATCATTCTTTTGAACGGGGCTCTCCGTACTCTGTAGTTCTCGGGACGGTCATCGAGCTTGGTGAGTCATATGGTGACCAGATCTCGGTGAACCAAGTACTTTGTCACCCCATTCAATTCTTCCGCAGCAACGTGCTCGATCAGCCGTGGGCCTGGGCCGTCGGGAGCAACAGCCTCTTCGAGGGCATCGTCTCATGTGCGCTGAGCACGATGTTAAGATATTTCAGAGAGTTTCCAATCGAAGTGACGATTCCCGCCGTGCTGTTCCGCGGCTGTCTTCAGGATATCTCCTTGTACTTCTGCAGCGGCTGCTTCTTTTTCAAGCTGTAGTATATGCTACTCCTCCTCTGGTTTGGTTCCGTCGAGTTGCATGGATAGTTCTTATTTAGTGAAAGCAGCGCGCATGCGCTCCGCTGCAGCTTCGGCACGTGCCCTAGCGGCAGTCATGCTTCTTGTGGTCAAGAACAACCTTTTTGTGCGCACTGATGTTGTTGAGTGCCTTGAACTAAAAAGCTGTCACTCCGCACACCTCGTCGAGTGGTCCAAGGTAAATATAGAGTGCTCAGAGTTGAGAACCTTCACAACATAGTCGACTGTCCTATCGTGTTTCATTACAGCGTTCTGAACTGTAAGGGCCAAAGTTGAAGCTCGGGCGAGTTGGTACGACATAGTTAAAAGGTTAAAACAGCGCAAAAAACGACGGACTAAACTTCGTTTCAGCTTCGGTCCGAGCGCGGCCGATGTTATGAGCCGAAAGGCCAATCAAAGAGCGCGAAGAGGCGCAACGTCATGGCATGACTCCTGCGCTTGATAGGATTAGCCGGCGGAGGAGTCAGTCGCCATCTAGATGAGACGGCTCCGCATACCGGCTTGGTCCTATCAACTGCAGAGAGCACGCCATGACGTCATGCCTCTTTCGCGCTCGTTTGATTGGTCCTTCGGCTCATAACATCGGCCGCGCATCGGACCTGAAGCTGAAACGAAGTATAGATGAAGGAGGACACAAAGCTGGACTCGCACTCACAACATTTTATTGGACGCAACGGTAGAGTGTATATACACGGGCACAGTCGAGAACAAACAGGGAACAAAAATCAGTCTTAAAAACATAAAACAAAAGCATCAAGAAAATGAAGTATCGCCTTCTGAAAGAACATATTGTAAGGCAAGCGCTAAAATTGCTAGTCAAGAGGCCGGAACATTAATCTCCTAATCTTCTCATGTGTGTCAGCAGTCCTTGTGTTGCCTTATCAAGAAAGGATCGAGATTAATTTTCTGGCCTCTTGATTAGCTTGGTTTTAGTGCGTGCCCTCTGTATGTCTTTTTAGAGGCGATACTTCATTTTTTGTGCTTTTGTTTTGTGTTTTAAGGCTGATTTTTTCCTTTTTGTTCTCAACTGTGCGTGTATATATTGCACCGTTGCGTCCAATAAAATTCAGTTGCTGAGTCAGCGTTCTGTCTGTGTCCTCCTTCATCTAGTTCGTCGTTTTTGCGCTGTTTTAACCTTTAAGTCTGTAAGGGCTCTTTCACAATTCATTGTTTTCCCATGGGCTATTTCTAGTTGGCTTTGTTCCACCTTTCACAATCCAGAAGTAGGCCACGTACCATTTCGATAGCGCTTGGCAACGTCTGTACCTTCCTGGATACGGACCGTCGCCGATTGCCGCTTTTCGGCGTTTGTGTCCTGTTGAGCTTCTTGGAGGTTGCTTGCGATGCACTGCCAGGTACTATGAAGCCGTCTACAGTGAGCGTCTCTGTTGGCTTTATAGTTTTGCTAAGACTTTTGAGACACCGACAACCTTCCATCGCGACTTCGGGTCTTTCGCCGGCTGATCCTTTGTAGCGTTGCCACTCACTTGACAAGTGGCTGAGTCGCGGTCCGAAGGTCCCATCTCGTAGGATCTGGCATGATGAGGCCGGAGATGAACCGAAGCGTCGAGGCCAAACCGCTTTCAGAAGCCCCGCTTGGCGTTCACCCTCCTTTACTATTCTAATTCCATGGCTCGCTTCCTAGCGGCAACTCCTCAGGTAGAGAAAGAATAGTTGTGATAGCAAAGAATGCTTAATGTATATCTCAATCACAACCACCTTAAAATACGCTGCTTCGTACAGGCGCGTTTTAACATAAATCCCGATAAAACACGTCCTACAAAAAAATAAACAAGAAAGAAACACGAAGTGGCGCGAGATTGTTTCTTGCTGCTGCGATGCGTGTAGTACCCCATACTCGTTTCACCTTATCTGCGAGCGAAGCCAAAGCTAGAAGCGCGAGACCAGCGCTTTTTGCGTTTCTCCCTCGGCTCACGCGCTCAAGCTAAAGCCCGAACGCACGGAGCTTTAGTGCTCGCGCTTCCAGCTTTGCCTTCGCTCGTACATAAGGTCAAACGAAGTATAGTTAGACTAGCGCATTTAACTGTCATTAGAGAGTTTTAGTAGATCGTTCCGATGACTCCGATAACCATACCTCGATACTCTGGCTCCGCCTTTGCGCTTACATATATAGTATCGTTATCGGGGGTATCGGAGGTATCGGAACGATCTACTAAAACTCTCTATTAAAGGGATTGCCCCGTAAAAGTTTGTCTTTCCGAAAACAACTAAATTATATTGTTATTGCTTTTAGGGAATATAATCTGCACAATACCCGGAATTTTAATTCTCCGCCGCACAAGTAACTCAATTTTAAACAGAGCCCAACTGCTGAGATTGCCCCTGCCAAACTGGCCAAACACAGCGTTTACGAAACTTTCTAGATACTCCCGTAATCTTCCGCAATAGTAAGGGCTTGTTTGGCGTTGGCCATGGGCGGCGACATGGTGGACGCCGCCATCTTTAGTTATATTGTGGGTGCACCCCCATCAGTTAACTGAGGTAGGCTAGCTCAGTCGAACTCACATATGTTAGCAGCTCAATGACAGTTGGTGCCGCCAGAACTGCGGCGATCGCGATTGAAGTCATCGTCGTTGATTTAATGACGAGCTAAGAGCGCTGGTGTAACTAGGGTATTATACCCTATAGTAACACTAGCGCTCTTAACTGTCATTAAGCCAACGACGATGACTCAATCGCGATCGGCCGCAGTTCAACGGCGGCGCCAACTGTCATTGAGCTGCTAACGATTATTGAGTTCGACTGAGCTAGCCTACCTCAGTTATGCTCTATTTCAACTTAGTGATGTACAGCAGGAAATGCTACAATTATGAGATCCTTGCTCTAGGGCACATCTTGCAGGCACAAGCTCTCGTGCATTCAGGACAGCTGCCAACGCTATGGGCTCGTGCTTCTAGCCTTCCTCTGCGGTACAACATAAGGTGAAACGGAGTATTACTGATGGGGGTTGGCCCCAATAGAGCTAAATATGGCAGCGTCCGCCGCTTCGCCGGCCATGGCCAGCGCCAGCGAGGCACTTACTATTAAGCGAAGTTTGGGGGACGTATCTAGAAAGTATCGTAGCAGGAAATATTGTCGGAAGAGGTATGAATCGGGGCCAAAGCTGCCGCTAGAATGATCACGACACATTCTGGAACCCAAAACTCGGCAGTGGCGGCAGCCATTGTAATATCAGTGCCGATAAGCCTTTTCGCTGTGTCTCTCTTGCTTGAATTCGTGTGAAACGTTCTGATTGTCATTTCTTTACAATAAAAACAAAGAAGTTTAGTTTTTGTTTTTGTTTTAAGCGTTTATAATGAATGAATAGTCTGAACAAAATTTATTTGCATCGTTATTACAAAAAAGGTAATGGGAAGTTTTCGTAGACTGCGTTTCTCCCTCCGCTACGTTCTCCGCAGCAGATAAGCCGCTACGGCACCGGCGCGCCGATAGCCTTGACTGTAGAGTTCCGGGTATCGTAGCGGATTGCGGAGAGCGATGCGGGACGGCGAAAACGATCTACAAACACTCCCTAATGTGTCATTAGTTCTGGTTTCGTTTCGGTTTCCCTGTGTCTCTTGACGAGCATCTCAACTGGGGTTGTTAGGCCCATATATCCTGTAACACCAGACAACTTAGTTGAGCTCAATGACAATTGAGGAATCTCAGTGATCATTGGCTTAATGACACTTGAAAGCGCTAGTGTAACTAGGCTCTAATTCTAGCAAGTCAAAATGCAGCTACACTGCCGTAACAACACAGTTTCAATGCTGACAAAAAGTCTACAGAATGAAGAATTTGAGAGCCAATCGGCTTCCGGCATTCAAACGTTCGGCTCGCATCAAGTTTGTTCAGGCATGTTCCCGCTATTTCGCTTCGATAGGCAAGTAGCTCTCAAGTTTCGCAGTGCACCAAAGCGAATATTGTTTAGGTCGAATTATAATTGTGCGTCATCACGCTCTGCCACCTTGCTTGCGGATGCAACGGTGAAAAAATCACAGAAACAGAAAAGCTGAAAAGACATAACATTCATTCTGTTTTCTTTTTTTTTTAGTCCTCCCGGTCGCTTCTCAGCTTTTCACCGCACTTCGACAGACGCTGAAAGACACTTGTAGTGGACCGTGAATCGTGCATGATGGAACGCTAGAACGCCGCTTTCATGATCGCGTCTTGCGAGCGTTGCATGACGTTTTTAGATCGGGGCGGAATAGCGGGTGAACGAGGGCGAAAAACGGACGCCGGTGTCGCAGCTTTCATGACCGCGTCTTAGGGACATTGCAGACGACGATCGACGGTGGTGCAATAGCAGACGATGCCGGAGGCTGCCGCGCGCCTGCTCGCACGACTAGCAGGCGGTGTCAGACGCCAGACTAGACGCACCGGACGTCGCGAAAGGGAGAAATCTAGGCTTGCGCAGCATGTTAGGCCGAGCAGCCAAGTCAATGCAGTAGTAATAGGCACGGCCATTTATCTGCGGGCGGGGCTTAACAGCGGGTCGTTACCTCCATCTAAATTACGTCTAACGGCATAAATATTGCGCGAAAAATAAAATTTCCGTGGAAACAGGAATTGAAAACATATGTGTACCATCTATGCCCTTTAAAACAAAAACTTATTTTCTTCATTTCAGTGTATCTTTAAAAACAAATAGTTCAATAATAGTTGGAGTAAATTGATATTCGCAAGAAAATAAAGAAAAACATCCGCCGACACGCGACAGCCCGGCTGTTCGTGTCGAGGGTAATATTTTTCTGGAGATAGGAAACACTGGTCGTGTTACGAGAACGCTTAAATTTACTTCAATATTTTTGTCTTCGTAAGAAGCCCAATGCCACGTTATCGCAGACTCAGTGTTTTTCTTTTGTGTTTTTCTTTTTGTCGTTCTGGTTCCGGCGAGTTCAATTAATCCTCACTTTGACACGCTTACCGCGCAACCCTATCTTCGCCCCAAAGAAGCGGCGACGGCGAGGGACCTGAAAGAATAATTACGAGGCAGTAATTAATTTACGCGCAGCGGCGTTTGCGCCGTGGCTTCCGGTTACTCTCTGGTCTCGTTCGGTGCTTCTCGTTCCTAATAAAATAAGAAAGAAGCATAATCTGGTCTTTTTATCTTTTCATTTTTGTTCGAGGAGAGCTTTTTAAGTTGTCCCTCTTAATTGCGCCTCTCGCGATGTCTCACCCACCGTCCTCACGTAACCAATTAGCGGCGACAAAAAAAGGAGTCCTGCGCATGACGTCATCCTGAGTGGATTTCCGACTCGTCCCAAGTGGCAAAGACGCTGAAGAACGACGAGACTCGCCCCACAGCGGCAGACGCTTCCGCATTGGCGTCGCCACGTGCTAGCGTCGCTCTCTTTGTGAAACGCTGCGAGACGCGCTGGCGGCGACGCTGAGGCAAGCTAGTCGTCACTGCCTGTATACACTTGTGGTGACGTTTCGGGGGAAAGGCGCAGGCCTTGTTTTTAGGGGGTATTGGTTCGAGAGTAACGGTACGGTGCCTGCAACGCGTCCCCGTCTGGTGTGTTTAGCGTCCTAGTCCGCCCTTTCGTCGAAAGTAGTCCCAAAGTGGAAACAAAAGACGTCACACAAGCCGCAGTGTCAGGCTGAGTTGTGTTTGAGACCCTTTCGTGTATGTGTCGTTTTTACCCAGTAGTCTCGGTTTCTTTGTGTTCTTTTGAGACGCTTGATATTCACCAGCTCGTTTGCGTCTCTGCATTCAGTTCATTAGTTCTACAGGATGCAAACCTCGCCCCCCATTCGTTAGTGTCGTACCTGTCGGACACCACGATCCTCGCGGTTGAGTCGGCATGCGACATACAAAATAAGAGTGACACCATCTTCGTTGTCTGCTCGCAAATTGTCGTTCGCGTGGCTGGGGACTCTTTAGCAGTCCCCCTATATCGCCGTGCCAAAAGAGAGGAATGCCCGAGAAAGCGTTTTAGAAACTCGTTGCTCTATACCGTGCTGGTTATCGAAAAAATCGCGGGTTGGGATTACGATAACATAAAGAATTTGCTTTGCGTTATTTTCACTGCATTGCGCTTACTACATTTGCACTGCGCTAATGTTTATCTCCAACAAAAACGTTGTTTTTTTGGTCAACCGTTCGCTTTTATTGCGTTTTCGGAATAAATCAGTACCAGTGAACGTCATTGGCGCTGCTGTTCGTTTGCGGTAGGTTCGTGACCAGTTCTGGCAGAGAGGTACCGATAACGCTTTTACGAATACGCTACACCCTAAAAACTCGGCAGCGACAATTAACTCTATAATCCTATAAAGCTCGGAATGCAATATTGAAGAAACGATCATTTGAATTTTTTAGAACGCATTAAGGAGTAGTTTCGGAGACTGAAAATGGACATAATATTGTTCATTAGTTCCCACTACCCTTCTATTCAACACCGCCATGCGCTGCAGAGATTGCCAGTAGTGTGGTAATTATACCAGCGCATATGTCTTAGACGGTGCTTGTGAAAAGTTGTCAAGCTGACGCAGAGGTAAAGATCGAGGTTCTTGGTTTGATTCCTGATGAGGGATGTATTGATTTAACCCTAACTAATCACTTGTGTGCAGTCTGCTGCTTATGTTGCCATGGTAACCAAACCGGTTGTGATGGCATGCCTTGCCATGGCGTATGCATGGATGCACGTAAGGGCACACTCATATCTTGGGGTTCCGTTAGAAAGCATTCTGTTGTGGCGGCCCTACTTTCGCATTTGTAGTCTGGAGCAGAAGAGGATAGAATAAAATGGTTGTTCTTCACCGGTACTGGAGCAGGGCGGTCGACTTCAGCTGCCACGGCAGCACACTGAGCTGTCATTGGTCCTTGGGATGGGAGAGAGGGAAGAGGCCCCGCCCTACTGCGCTGTGATTGGTCGGGGCTGGCCCCGCCCCTTGGGGGCTTTGATTGACAGTTGGCCGAATCCGTACATGTTTCCTACTACTCATCTCCCTAGCGCACTCTAGGAGCCAATCACTGCAATCTACGTAGAAATTTTGGCCAGTAACGAGGCAGAAAGAAAGCGAGTCCACCTTAAAATGCAGTCTGCGCTGTGCGACTGTGCATCAAATTTACGTGTTTTTGTTGTGCTCAGGCTGACACTGCGCACGCTGAATTTTAAGGAAATTGGCTTTTCTTAGTCCTTGCCGTTTGTAAAGTTTTATTTTTAGACTACAGTAACCGAATTTCCGTGTGCTTCGCAGGAAAGTAGACGCACTGGCAGATTTAGTTTGTGCACAAACGCGGCCTGCTATCATGGCTGTAAGCCTTCTAGCTCGATATGAGTGTGACTGATGTCGCTACTTATTCAGAATTGGTTACGCTCACCAAGCAGGCGCTATTTGTTCACCTCGCATAGCCGCGTTTTTATATGGGCATACAGGGCAGCTGTACGCTTAATATAGATCCCAGGACAATGATGTAAAGGATTTAACAAACACACATGGGTGACAACGCCGCCACATTTCTTCCCCGAACACGAAGCATCGCAGCCTCTGAAAGAACTTGGGATGTGGTCACAACACTCTTCCCCGTTCTGGCATGAACTCAAATACGCTGACCAACCGCATAAACTTAACCCACTGGTATCTCTCGATGACGCCACACCCAATGAAGCAACCGTAGCTTTCTGTACTGTCGTTCATATACTGTCTATTTTGTGTATGGAGAAGGATACCGTTCTAACGAAAGACATTAATAACGGAAGATTTGATAAGAACTTGAGTATAGTGTACAATACTTACCTATCAATATGGAGGGCCCGTTAAACAAAGCAAGATTTATCCCTCGTTTTTCTTCATTCGGGGGCTTATAAATGGCAGCGCATCGAGTTCGATTCGTGAGGATATTTACGTTCATTTCGACGTTCTTTTTCCCCCACCACATATTGTTTTTGTTTGTTTTTAATTTCGGGTGAATGACATTTTTTGCGCATCATTCGTTTTTCTGATCGTTATGCGGGCGTAACTGCAGCTTTTTTCTGGCGCATTACAGCGACGCGAATCCAAGAAACGAATTTTGAGTTTCCGACAGAGCAAAGGGAAACGTTCTGGAAAGTTTCTGAGCGCACTCAAGCGGAACCGATATGCCTTAGTAATGACACAAGAGAAACGGAAGTCGTTCACATTCCATTTCGGTGGGTTTCCTTTATTTCATTTGCTGAAATGCGCAGCAGAAAAATGATGTCCCGCGAGGAAAGAAAAAGATAACCAGCAGCAGCTCCGACGGTCTGCGTCTAAGTATATTGGAGCACACGAGAAATAATAGCTCGTCGTCGGTTTCCCGACACTTCGAGGGAAAAATATCCCCAGCCTCGGCGCCATGTTACAAGCCAGTCGTTAGCACACTGGAATCAGTCCTTTAGAAAGGCAATTTATCATTCCAATGCGAGCGTCCCAAAGGTTCGAGGACAAGATCCCGATTTTGCGCGTAAGAGTACGAGCAATTTTACCTCCACCTGTCCAGCTTCGCTACAAAACACTGTGGCTTTATTTATTCTTGCATATATCTGCGGAAAGAGGGGGGGGGGGTATATTATTTTGCTTTGTTAAAGCGGCACTGACATTTCACTTGTAGAATGTGGATGTTTCGACGCGCCGGTCTATCTCTCTCTAGATACACGTTCACAAGTAAGGCTTCTAGGCGCCGCCGTCTTGCTGCTGGCGTTTGTAGGTGGATGTTAACGGCGTACCCTTTATAACAGATGGTAGCTTGCGCCACCTAGCTTGGGGGCACGCTTTGCTGAGGCGCATCCCCGGTTGGCTGGTTGACGCCCCAACAAAGCATTTTCTTATCCATGGTGGCCAGACTAGCATTTAAAGCATTTGCTTCTTGTGAACGTCCATAGGCACTGGTAGGAACGCGGCGTCATTAAAGAAACATGACAACCAAATTTAAATAAACACTTAGGTAGTCCGCGAACAACAACTAGACAAGAAAGATTTCTTACCGCACGAATACAATGAGCCACGCATAAAACAAAAATATTCGAAAATAACAACAAACGTACACCAATAAAAGTATATATTATTGGATTCCTATTCACTTCCCGTAATATGAGAGCGTGTCATCACAGTCGCTCTAGTTCCTCTCTCTGCTTTACCGTCTTTAGTTACTGAATTTATACGTTCATCTGAGGTTACCTGAAGATACCACACACAAGCAACGTTCCTGGCGGATACGCATGACAATGCCTAGTTGCTGAAATCTTCACGGTCAGTACAATAACCCAGTGCGAGCTTTAATATTGTACTACACAAATAACGAATTTTGCGTGTAATAGCAGTCGAAGTTTCTCCAAGGCAGCGATTTCCGAAAAAAGCTAGTTTTACTACTAAAACGTAAGCCGCGACAACCAAAGTTTTCAGAAGGCCTTTAAATTCTTTTTTGCTGTCGTTGCTGATACTTTCATTATTGGCCGATTTCACGTTTAATGTGATACCCGAGAAAAAATTGGAAACGACCAATAAGAAAGTGATGTCAGTGGCAATGACAATTGTCGCGTCAATTGATGTCATGAAAGATGTGCTTTAGGCGATATGTTTTTAGGCGATGTGCTTTAGACGTACTGCTTTTATTAGAATAGTTGCAAGAGATGTACTTAAGTAGATGTGCACTTTTGCGGAATGCTTTTACGAGACGTGTTTTTATGATAGCGGCCTCTTCCTCGGGAACAAGGGAGCCTTGACGTGTTTGGCCAAGGCCTCCTAAATACTGACAAAGCCTGGCAGATCGCCACGAGAAGCGGCCGACGAAATGGAAAAAATGGAGCGGCAGACAACGGATGAGAGAAGAGCCACGTGACTGGCGCCCCGCGGCGGCGTGCGTCGCCAGTGGACCCGAAACACACGAGAAGTGTGCTTCGGGTCGTCGCTGCTGCAAATGCCGTGCGCTGACGTCCACGTTCCCCGAGAAATGGTTCTTTGATGCCATTTCTCGGGGAACCTGCCAGGCTTTGTGAGAATAGAGGAGGCTATTGTTTCGCGCTTACGCGCTGCCTTTTGCGCTTGATAGCCGGGGTCCTGCGCCCTTTACTCTTCTCGTGCCGCTGCGTCCCTTCGTCTGCGCTGCTCAGTGCGGTGCGCTTACCATGCCGGCTCCTTAGATGGCGAGCGAATCTCGCGTGGTCTAATCATGTCTTGGAGGCAAAAAAAAAAAAAAAAGCGAGGGCCGCGCGAGGCCGCGCCTTTCTTTAAATTTTTTTAGACGCGCCGGAGAATTTCTTTAGTTATCGACTTCACATCGCACAATCAGCACACACACACAGCTCACAATTAGCACGCGCACAAAACACAACACACACGCACCGCTCTCAACTCACAATTCTTTTGTATTTCGTCTTTCCAACTCCACCAAATCGCCCAGGCTGCAGCTCTGACCTATTCTAGAACCCCGAAGTGGCGCGGCGGCTGCAGGTTCGCCGCTGCTGATGTGTGGGTGTTTGTGAGGGAGGGTAAGGCGGGGGGGGGGGGGTAAAATAAGAGGGAGCGATAGGACGTCGCCACAGGTGACGGGGTTGTGCGAGGGTTCGACGACGAAGGGAAGAGAGCGATAGAGCGGCGGTGACGGCAAGGCGTGAACCCCACGATCACATGGGTTTTGCGTACGGACGCCGCCAAGTTTCGCCGGAAAGGGGCACTAACAGCTGCCCCTCTCAAACCTCTTATACCTCGTGTGGCACAGGTTAGAGATAACTTCATTTTTCGATTTCGTTTAGACTCTCTCCGCTTAGAATTCTGCCGCTGTGAACGTCGCGTCGGGGATTTCAATGACGAACCCGAAGCAACGGGATATAGTCACTGATAGGCTGGGAGGGTAAAGCGTGCGAGGCTTAAGATGATTCCACAGCCAATGAAAGTGCGGCATGAGCGAATGCCTCAAAGCAAACTATTACGCACCTCCCTGCTTCGCTTCTGCTATCCGCGACTCTAGTACCGGATCCGGTAGCGTCCGCCACAACTATGATGCCTGGAGCGCGTCTCAGACTGGTGAGTTTAGCGTCCTATCCCGCCCATGCATCAGAAGTGAACCCGAAGTGGCAACAAGTGATGTCATAGAAGCTCGAGCGTCATGCCGTCCAATATCGCGATCCTGGCGGTTGGTCGTAGAAATGCTGGCGAAAAGCACGAACGAACGCTTGTGTCGCTGTCGTCGCGGCGTCTCAACTTCTAGCTCCCGAAGCTTCCGTGGACTGCCACACCGGAGAGCGACCTGCAGCGGAACAGGCGTCTGCCACATCACCACCGCTGCTGGGACACCGCCAGGATCGCGACCGGCGACAGCGTGACACGTCTATGACGTCACCAGGCGGAAATCGAGGGACCCCTTTTGGGACGCAGTAAACACACAAATCGGAAGCGCGATACAGACACCATACTACAACTCTAGTATAGACATAATTGAAATACCAGCATGAAATAAGTCTGTTATCATGACGCTCATGAAAGAAAAGTAAGGCGTGTGACAGGCTAGGCGTGCGGAAGTTCTGTACAGCTTATGGGGTATTGGATTATGGCCGGTCTTAAATATTAGACGAGTTTGTTTTGTTAAAGTTTGTAATATAGTTTAAACACGTGACCTGGTGGGCCACGTGACCTTGGAGTCACGTGACCTTGGGGGTCACGTGATCATGGGGGTCACGTGACGTCGAGATTACGCCGACGGCGACGCCGACGCCGCTCAAGGCGGAAACGGGCGCCTAAGAGCTGCGCTCTAAAAAAATCGCCTTACAATTAGTTCGCCGTCGAGCAGCTTCTGTTGGCTCTTTCTCCATTATGTATTTCAACTGGTGGAGGCATCTATTTCGAAACTCTCTACTGAGGCACTCAGAAGCATTCCTGAAACGAAGCCTGGAAGTGTCGGTACTCCGAAGACATTCAGTTCCTCTAGGCTGACGAAATCAAGACGAACAAGCTAAAATGGCAGGAAGAGCATTGGGGAATGAACTATTTTCGCTGCTTCCTCCAGACAGGCCGCGGTGCGAGAACAGGACAAAAAATATTCCGAGTGTCGCCAAGTAATTTACATTTTAAATAAGGCTCTAACAAGGCGCGTGTACCTCGCACCCCTTTGAAGCGATACCATTGCTGTCTCGTGTCGCGTTTTCTATTTTACTTGATTTTCGTCTGTTGTTTTTATTTTTTTAGCTTCATTTCTGATCTCTGCAATAGAAGACACGACGAACCAGAAAGTTCAAAGCACAAAATTGAGTTGGCGTTTATTTCTATTCAAATTTCAATACCATTGTTTTGCCCCCCCCCCCCCCAAAAAAAAAAAGAGATGATTAAGAGCAGCAAAGAGTTTCGCCGTTCTTAAAATTAGGGTTTCTACCTATGCAGTAATTTGCGTGCAAACCCAATTAGGATGCGAGTGAAGAACGATTTCATGCATTTTCAAGTTCGTGATCTTGAATTTTTTTCTGAGGTTCCCCAATGCTTTACGTTTTTCATTATTAAGGAAGTTCAAGGTATATTTTTATTGTTTGTGTTCGTTATTAGATAACTGCTAGTTGATATATTAAAATTTATCGACAGTTAATCTACATTTTGTTATCGCGTTCATGTTTAACAAGTTGCTCATTTGAACTATATGTTCAAATCTTACTAATCAAAAAGTTAAATATTTATTCTCAAACTTTTTTCGGTCACGTTAATTATAATTACCTTCTGAGGTCTGTCAAAACTGCCCTACAAATGTCGTCTGTCCAATTATTGATGAATTATTGATGACGGTTCGAGACTCAATACACTTGAGATACCAGACCAGTCAGTCTGTTGGCACACAATGGGCTGTGAAGTCCCTCGCTGTTCAGAATTTTACAGGGGATGTATTAATTGGCCTCACTGCACTGACACCTTTGTATTGCTTAATAAACTTACCCCATTTTTATTAGGTTCATTTTGACTAGTTGTGTTTTTGTTGTCATTAAAACTGACAAAAGATGGGTTAAGAACTGTGAGGTCAGGAACACATTCTTGTCTGCCGTTGCCTTGTAGACATAGTTGTACCCAATTACATAATCGATGTTCCTCACCCGCCCCTGATACGGCAAAAGTTCCACTGCCAACTAAGTTAACAGATGGAACTGAATTTCAGAGAGCCTCCTGTCCCGAACGTTCTGTGCTTCGATTAAACATGTGGCTTTGGCAGTCTGTATAACCACGCCATCAATTAGCTTTTGTTTCTTTGGTTTTACGATGCGCAGTTTTTGCAGGATGCTGGCCGGCGTTCCGTGAAACACTCGCTATATTTCTCAAATTGGTATTAAATTATCAAGTTTCCGTAAATAAGCTATTTTATCGGAAGAAGGTGTGCATGTACGGAGATGAGTCGGGTTCACGTCATCAAACTGAACAGAAGTAGACAAAAATAAACGGGTGCAGTGAATCTTTTTCTTTTCTTAATGTGTAAGACTGTCAAAAAAAAAAAAACTTCCGTGTGCGTTTACTATTAAAAACATTTAATAAAATGTCAACAATTTGCTGTACGGGGAATGGCGTCCTTAATCCACAACTCTAGCGACTCATGTTCGAGCTATCGTAGACTACGCAGCGCGGCGACATATTTTATTAGATATTTTAACATGTATTTTTTCTCTTCGAAAAAAAGACTACAATTGGTTGAAACTTTTGAATTTAGGGTATATTACAATTTCTATTTTTTGAAAGTCCATAGTTTCAGCGTCGTGCACTAGTAAAATGCCTGAACTGAAGTAAAATATGTTTACGCATTTTTAACTTTATTTTGTCAATAAGGTTCGACCAATAAAACACGCGCAACTTGCCATGATTAAAAGTTAGGCAAAAAAAAAAGAAAAAGATATCAACGATCGAGTCGTTGATATTTGTTATGATATATTTTGCTTACTATATCAACAAAAATATCATACAGTTATATAATTTTTGTTTGTTGTTTTCTAAAAAAACGTACTTCACTCGTTAGTAATTAATACAATATACGTAATTGACGCTCTTTTTTCTTTTTTTTTCGCGCTAGGGCAATTGTGAACAAACGTAAGTAAGCGAAGTAAGCTTCGAGCAAACATTAAAACTAGTTGTAAAAAAATAAGAACGTACTTTATTTGGCGAGTCATTTATCTTGTGCCTCGAACAGCTTTGTGGATGGTGCATTGTGTCCATTATAGCTGCCATTAATTAGATGACTCGACTGAAGAAATAAGAATGTGTTTTTATTCTGTCACTGAAAATTTATGTAAGAGACCTAAATTTTACAGGCTTTCTTTTTTATTATTATCTTATCTTTCTAGGTTTCATCGAAACGTGGGACTATAGAAAAATGTCATGTGCTCTCGTGTTTACTTTCGGTGTGAACGACCTTTGTAATGCTACTTTAGCTGTTTGTCTACAGCAAACGTCTAAAACATCAAATAACATAGAAATGTTCTAACGCAATTCGTACACAAACTGAATATACCTCACACATATATATATATATATATATATATATATATATATATATATATATATATATATATATATATATATATATATATATATATATATATTCGTAGACTATTAGCTTGCGTTTGAAATTAAATTACAAAACAAAAATTAAAAGATGATACTGAATCGCACTACGCACGCGCCTAAAAATATGGTGAAAATAAATGCCTATAACCTGGCAACTACAGCGCGACAGTCGGCGATGTTTGTCTAATAATTGAGTAATTCATTTCTTTAGACATCTGAAGGTCAGTCAACCCCAGTGTTTGTTAATGTGTTTCTACCCCGACAAGGCCGTTGCTCGAATCACGGCGCACTTCTAAGGATGGTCCGCAACGCCATCGCTCGGCAAAGACCCTCTCGAAGACCCGGAACCAAGATTTTCGAACATCAGCCGAAGTAACCAACGTCAACGGGTCTTCATCTTCCTCTTTCTCCAACATCAAGAGAAGCTGCTGCTGCGGCGACATAAACCTCCGGGCCAATGACAGTGACTGTTGGATCTCATCTTCATCGAAGCCAACAGCCACCACCAATCACACCAGGATCCCGCCGGTGACGCAACACTCGTCACGTCACCGTGGCTATATAAGGGGACCCGCGGACTCGCGCGGAGGAGCCAGATTGGGACTTGCCATCAGACGCTACCATCACTCGAATCATGTCCCATTGGACATTGTCATTAATATAGCCGAAACCCGGTCTCCAGCCTGTCCGTCCACCTTTAACAGCGTCTGGAACTTCCGACGTAAGTGGGAAATTCATCCGGTGCAGTTCGACTGCTACCTGGGCTTTTTTTGAGAATTTGTTTATACAACGAAAATATGCATCACAAAAGAAGAACAGATTTAAAAAAGAAAATACACCGTATAAACGAATGTGTCAAAATAAACAAAAAAAAATCAAACTTGGAAGATAGTGAGTTAAAGGGGCGTGTGTAACAATTTTATGGTTAAAAAGAATTCAGCATCTCATCATTTTTAGGGTTATTTATCGTCTCCCGGAGAATAGAAAACACCTCATTTATTAAAAAATGTCGCCATTCCGCTGCATAATCGCAAATCAAAAGTCGAGCTTTTTCCCCCACCTGCAACCCCAAGGGCAAGCCGAAGGAACTGCTGGCGAAAAGATTACGTGACCTTGTTCGTCTTCTAAGCCGCAGCATAACGCCCGCTAATGCCAGCAGAGAGAGGGAGAGGAGGCGTCCCCCGAGATTAGTCAACACGGGAACCTACGTGAGCACTCCAAATGACGTCACTGGGAGTGCGACCAGGTGCGACCCTTGAAGACTGGGAGTGAGTTGAGGGGTGCCCGAAATGCCAAGATCTATCCTTTTTACGCAACAACTCAGGACACGCAGGCGAAATCGGTTATCTGTTCTTTACTTCTAAGAAGTGTCAGAGGGCAACTTCCACAAATCTCTGACCGAAGTCCGGAAATCGCTTGCCAGCACCCTCCTTAAGATACGCTCCTCAATGCGCTTCACTTTGGAATTTGAACACTGAAAAAAACAAAAGTTATGCAAAACCACAAATGAAGCTTTGGAGTGAGGGCTACTTTAAAGTTAAGAACGAGATGAAGCAATAAAGCCGGAACTTCAGCTTCTATTTGCCAATGGGCTCATTCCAAAACTCCAAGCGCCTCATCGAGGCGTAATACCACGTTATGCATTGTGGGGATCACTGACCAGCCAAATCCATACGCGTTCCGCCAACGATCCGCTCTCTGGCCCACAGGCACCCAGAAGGCAACGAACGCGCTGGCGGATTGAAGGAAATAGTCTCTTATCCGACAATCAACCGTCGGAATGCCGTATCCTTAGCCAAGACGAGCCTACACCAGACAAGGTCCGTGACGGTCCGTCAACCGAGCCCGTTGCAGGGGATCCCGATTCCAACCCCTCTAGCGTCAGTCGAGTCTCCTCTGGCCCTCGAAGCTGACGAATTACAAACGAGGGCACCTCTTCGGGGGACGCCGAGAAGTACGGCCATGCCCCCTCCCCGACTCGCGTGGCAAGCAGTGGGTCAACGAGACAAACGGTCGTGTCGCTTCGTAAAGCAGAAATAAGAATCTACCGCCGAGAATCTATCCTAGTTATACGAATGACTGCCCGCTGAATCTGTGGTAGACTGCGGGTTCATACCGCTGTCAGACTGGCACGTTAAAGGCCCTCAGAACGAACATCTTTACAGAATCGGCGGAATTAGCTCGCGATCTTGCACTTATCGGCGAGGGCTAGAGCCACTGCATACGGCAGCGTAGCTGCCAGAGTAGCGCCACGCTTTTTCCTGTGCCGCCTCTCACTCCAATTGGTCACATGTGGTACCATAGCAACCAGCTGAGCTGGCACCGTGCCCACAGCACCCGAGTGAGTACTCGTCACGTGACCTCGCAAGAGCCGTGATGTCACTGGTAAGATGGCAGCACCCAGAGCTGGCTGGTGGATGCGAGTTTGTTCGGTGCACGGTAGTCGTAATGTGCCGCTGCTTGCCGCCGATTTCGGACTTCTTCGAGACTCTCTGACGCAGGTATAACGTAAAGATCTGAAAGAATTAGACTTTATACCTTTTATGTGCAAGATGGCTCTGGGTTTTAGCACCTGTGCAAAAACATCGTCATATCGCCGTAGCGGTGCTCGGACTCCCGGATGTGTTCGAGGATCGCTAAGATTTTTAACATGCAATTTTTGCATACTCTTGGCTTTGTTTCAACGTTGGAGTGTCTGAGAATCGATGCGAAATCTATGCGTCGCATGTCTGGCCTTGTGGAAGTTGTTTCAGCCGCAGGTAACCGCATAATCACAGAAACCTTTAGCGAGGAAGCGCCTGCGATCTTTAACCTTTTGTACTAATCGACGATTTTACGAATCGGCAGTTCTGAAAAGTTTTATATAACGTGCTTTCGTTGCAATGGCTTGCATTTCATCGCAGTATCTTTTGGTTTCTTTTTTCTTTTCAAGTGACAAGCTGGCGTTTGCTCAAATGGCGTATATGAAATGTCCTGCTATAGAACAATGCATCAACACATACTATTAAACTTAGATGTCCAGAGGTGTGTTCGTCTTTGTAATTAACAAGACATAATTATTTCTAACGAGTGTAATATTTATTTTCTGTAGTGGGTCCTTTTTTTTGCTCATTAATGTCAGTGCTATGTTGCTATCGTCATGTGTGTAAGGTTCTAAGTATCCTCTTTTGCAATGCCTACAAAGGCCGAAATGACGTCAGCCGACCCCGGCTCACGCGTTGGACACGAAAACTGCGTCACTGGACGTATGCGCTCGTCAACAATCAATCTCGTCAACGAATATCTGAATTTGCGTTTGTGGCCGAGTCAGTGCCCTGACGTAACTTTTTCATCACTTGCGAATGCCAAGTTCTATGGTGTGCTTAAAAGCACGGTGGAAGCTTGGGGTCATCGCACCGGTGCCCAAGCATGTCACGACCGCGTAATTTCACAGTTCGCTTTTGAGTTGAGGATTACAGCTAAGGAAGAAGATGTTAAGAAATCATTTCATGGCCCCTTTAACACGGATATGTGTGTTTCACCAGATAAATGTATTGACTTTTTGAATGCCGGTAAACTTCCGGACGACCAGTTGGCCTGTTGTCCAGAACAATCCATATCCGGCGTCCGTCTCTTGTGATGGCGTTAACAATCCTCTGGAGACCACCGTGCCGTCCTTCTTGGTTTAACGCCCGTCGAATGTTCATCACCCAAACGAGGGTGAGACCGCCGTCAACGTCGCTCCTCGCCAGTCGGTGAGATAATCTCATCTTGAATGAATGATTGGGTCATGAAGAAGTATGATGCTGAACGCATACATTTGCTTACTATGGGGCAGTCGAGCAGCGGTCATGTCCCGAGGCAAGAAACAGGAACCGTTCCTCCAGAGTCCCTTGCCGTAAAGCCATGCCAAGCGTCTTTTGCCAGTTTTCAATGAACGAATGGAGATATCAACTAGAAAAATGTTGCCGCCCGGCGTCAGCTAACAGCACGGTTACATGGCAACCTCCCAGGCACAAGATGGAGATCACTATCGGCGCTTCTGACGTCGTGCATCTAGATAATTTTGCGTCGTGTCGCTACTCTGGCAGCTAGGCTGCCATATACGGTGGCTCTAGCGCGGGCTAGTTTGCCGACCTTTTAGAAAAGTTCTTTCTAAGGGCATTTAACGTGCTCATCTGGTGGCGCTATTAATCGTCAACTGCGGTGGCAATAAGGGCCCTACGCTCAGTTGCGTTTGATAGCTTTTGAGTGCGTTTGACTGCGTTGCGTCGAGAAACGAAATCAAGTCACCGGCAGAGCTTTGCTTCGTATGAAACATGGAATCGTATCTAAGGGATAGCTTGGCACGCGACATAGGAAGCTTGGATGTCTGCATGGTTTATCTCAGCCGCTACGCAGTCAAACGCACTGAAACGCTCTCAAACGCAGCTGTGCGTAGGGGCCTCAACGATTTCAAACGTGGCGGCGGTGGGATTTTCGGACACGTGGTTGTTTCTACTCAGACATTTGCTGAAGTACTTAAGAAAATGCCGTTGCTTGGTACTCACTCAAAAACTAAGTGCTTGTCACGGAAGCGCGCGAGTTGTGCTTTTCTGTAACTTAAAAGTACCAGTTACTTTCTCGTTACTCTAATCTGTCATAGCAGTGAAATGTTGGTTGTCATTCAAAGTTTCTTAATAATTGCTACTTTTGAGAGGGATTATCGTGGATGGCGTACTCGCGTACCAGTGACCCACAAAGCTGGTCGAACCAACATTTAAGGTCGCTCCAGCGGCCTGATTTTTGGTAGTCATTGTGCAAGGAAGTCGGCTTGACACACTTGAGAACGCCTACAGACACCTACGGACTCCTTGAGATGAAAACATTCTCTAGCCTTTTGTTACGGTGACGCACAGCCATTAAAATATCTCACGTATTCGTTCTCGGCTTTCACTCGCAGACATGCGAATGCGCCGCGTACTTTTAGTAGAGAGCCTTCAAAGTTCTGATACTCATAAGCACAGCAAGAATGCGAAAATTTTATGTGGAAATGACCCATGCTAAGTTTGAACACTGCTACGGAGCCTGACATATAACCGATTCTATCCTATCCGCGCAAATGTCTGGGCATATGTCGTGCGATACATGTACAACGGGCCCAAATTGTTCATCCCACAAACATATGCAGTGCAGACAACGGCATTGGCACGAGCGCGTGGCTTCGGAAAGTGCCTCCAATGCACGAGTTTTGTACAAACGAGCATTTTGCTGAGCTAGGCTCACGCGCCTGTGCTTTCGTCTTTACCGCAGATATTTGTGAGACGGAGTAAGCATAGCACACGCCGCGATTTACATTTAATTTGGTCCCATATTACAATCGCAATAACCCATCCTGAATTTCTACATTGCTTACTACTATAATGTCTGGAAAGCGTGTCTGAGTGGTGTGTTTACCATATTCTAAAAGGAGGCCCCTCGACTTCCGTCTGATGACGTCGCATATGCATCACGCTGTCGCCGACCCCTGATTCTGGTCGGGTCCCAGCAGTGGTACTGTATGCGGCAAAACAAATTGGGGCATGTGTATATTTATACAACCTGAACTTAGTCTGCCTCAACGGACGACTTGTCTCTCAGCTGTACACGAGAAATTTCACCGGTGCCGTACAACCGCTAGCCTGGGGTCTTTAACGTGCATCGCGCAGTAGTGTTACGCGACCACATGCCGGAACGATGCTTATCCAGGTCGAAACGGGCAGGGGTGGGGTTTAAACTCAGGATCCCTGGGTTGTGCAGCGCGAGCTTTCGCTCCACGTGCTCCGAGCTGGATGCGGCAGATGCCCGTTCTGCTGCAGGTCGCTGTCCAGCTTCCCAGTTCACGGAATCTTCTGCAGCCAGGAATTGTGACACCGCGACGACAGGGACACCCGCGTTCATTCGCACACTTTTCCATGACGCCTACGCCGGACCGTCAGGATCGCTACTTCCGACAGTAACACTCAGGTTTGTGTGACGTCATCTGTTCCGGCCCACTTCGGATGCATGGGCGGAATAGGACGCTGAAGACATCAGTCGGAGACGCGTTCGAGGCACCGTATCACTACGCGGTTCTCAGCAGGCTCTGCCCATTTGTGGGCACAGCCGTCTTGGCACGTCACGTGATCACTGATGTGGCAAACTTACAAGAGGGCGGCAACCGAGGGGACGCCATTTCTGCTTTAACTCTAGGGTTCCGCTTTACCGGATTACAATTTTGCGAGCTTCATTCCTCCGTTCAGGATGCAAAAGTCAAAAGCGAGGGCCTTATATTATTGAAAAGCTTAGGGCTGGTTCACAGACTTACGGCCTCTGACGACCGAGTGCGCTAAAACGTTTTTGGATCCTTTACAACGAGAGAATACAATGGCGCAGTCTATCAGGCAGCCGTGGAACACACGGCATTTCCCTTTCTTCTATTTTTCCGGTACAATTTTTTTTTCTATAAAAATTTTTGACAGTATTATAAACTACCGTTTCTTATAGATCATAGGCACATTTGATCTCGCAAATACTGCATAACCTTCGTTCTGGTGAAATGCAGTTCCGTTGTCATAAATGCCGCCAGCGTGTCAGTGTGCTCTGTCGTCGTAAGAAATCAAATGAACTCGGTCATAAGAGAACGCAAGGATGTAAACGGGCTTATACAGCACAAAAAGACGAGACTTAAAGAGAAGTAAAATCTCATCATCTTCTTTTGCAACCTAGTATGAAGACTATAAAAATAAACCTGGAATATTGTTTTTTTTAATTAAACTTTTTTGGAACGCCTATGTGGCCTTGGAGACCACTACACCGTTAGCACAAGCCTGCGATCGTTAGTTTTTTGTTCTAAATTGTTGAAATCAGAAGTTCGTTTTCCTCAAACTTCGTAGTGCGGTAGAATGGAATACCATTGCGCACAACTGAAAAAAAAAGTTAAAGTTTCAACTGTGAGTTGCGCGAATCAAACGCTAACAAAAAAAAAAAGGTGACGTCGTGTTCGCGCCAGTAGCGTCACGCAGTGCAATACATACAGCCCATACACCTTCCTATCTAAGTAAACCGGATTCGGTTGACTTGGTAAGAGTAAAAAAATAATCTACAACTAGTGCATCTTTATATTTTTAATAATCTAAAGCGCTCGTCTAGTCGATCAGTGTGTCCGCTATATGTTGCGCTGCGCACGTCAAAACAAAAGAGCAGAAAACAACTATTAAAAACCAAACTAGCAAGCGTGTCCGAATATTTATTAGCCAAACTTTTGTTTGCATAATCTCATTTGTCCCGACATATTTACAATCCTGGACGAGAATTAACCTCAACTCTCTCTGTCTACCTCTTTTTTTTATCTCTCGTTTTTGTTGTGTTTCTCGAGAAGCGCCCAAATCTGGGGGCATCGCATTGCCTTTTCATAATCGCCATCTTTCTCATTATTCCGCGTGTACGCACGGACGAGCGCGTACGTACGCAAACACATGCGTACAAAAACACGCACCCTCTCAATGGGGTGACGAACGCACGTAGTAATTGAGCAAAAGAAGGAAACACTCAACCATCGTCAACACTGGGTTTCGTCATACTTACCGAATTCAGCGCCGATGACCGCCAAGCTGCCAAGACTCGAACTAGAAACCGGGGAAGCGTTTCCTTTACCTCGCTTTGTTTATTCTCATGTTCCACGTGCCTGTCGCTTAAAACCTTCGCTAAGGAACAAACGACTCAATGGCGTGAGCGAGGTAACGCTCAGGACTTCGAACAAGGCTGGCGCCATCTGTCGATAACGACGTTCGTCTAATCGAAGGCGGCAGCGAGAAATGACGGCAGCTTCAGAACGGAGTTAGCGGGAATGAGCAATTCCAGGTCCGTTGTGTTTTCTGTCGGGGCTTCCAGTGAGTTTCGTAATGGCTGCGCCCAATCGTCGATCATGCGGGAGCGATACACACGCTCGAGCATGTGCCGGCGAGTGCGCTAACTGCGGCCTGCCGGGCGTGTGCAGCCCAGCTACGGAGCCTTGCATTCGTCGCCGCTAAGCACATGCGTAAGTACGGTCGGCTGCGATGGTGCCAGACATTCCTTGCAATGGGCAATACGTCCGCGTAAGTTTATGCCATAAGCGAGCCACAAATACGTGATAGCTGAGCATGCGCCGTAGCTCCTCTATTTCATCCGTTCGAGACGGCGCGGTACTAACTTCTGCATACCTTTTCCGTGTTGGCAAGAACATTTAGGACAACGATTAAATATGTGGTGCGGTGAGATTTTTTCTTCTTTAATTCGTTTTTCGTACAAATTCAAAACTTATCTAAGCTTGATGTATTTTTCCCGCGTCCAAGTAAACCGCCGGTGCATTCGGGGCACTAAAGGAGAAAAAAATACATTTTGTGACCCTAAGAGCTGAGCAGATTTAAAGAATAGAGACACAAGACAGGCCCCGAGACATACTGTGCGCACACCAGCCGTCAAGAACAGATTCACCTGGTCCACTCAGATCTCCCCCTTCGTTCTTTAGCACCTCGAAGCCCTCTTTGTAGCCCCAAACGCCCGAGGGTTCATCAATCAATCCCCTTCTCCGGGGCCCCGGCGCTCCTTCGCTCGTTTTGGAGAACTTTCAATCCAGCGAGATCCAGGAAACTACAAGAGTTTCCACTCCGCTCTGCCAAAAGTAGCGCAAAAAGAAAACAAAAAAAGAGAGCTTTCGTCTAACAAAACCCGCCGTCTACTTCTACCTCAAAGCTTCCCTAAAAACCGGCGACATCGTTTAAAGTTTTAATATCCCCTGTATCTTTTTCTTTTTTTCGAAGGCAGCAGCAAGCAAGGCCGCGTAGAAGGCAATGACTGGGGGATTAAAAGCTTACACGTAGCATATGATCATTCGGATATTAAGCGTGTGTATGCGTCGCACTGCCTTCTTTATTTAAGTTTTGTTTTGTTTTGTTTTTCTCTCTTGTAAGGCGTAATGTACGCTTTTCGTGCGGAGAAATCCGTTGGCAATCTCAAAGTGCTGCAATCTCAAAGTGAGGTTGCCAAACTCCTCGGAAAAAAAGTCTTGCGGTTTTAAAGCGCCGGCTAAATAGCATTTCCTGCAACACACAAAAAAAGAAATCGCACGTAGCGCGATCTCAACAGTGCAACGAATTTACAGACATTACTGCGACGTCAATTTCTATTGATAGAGAAAACTGGTGAACTCGAACAGCTGCCTTCATTTTTAGTTAGTTGGTCTACGACGCCAGAATACCACTGCCGGTATTACACACCATTGGTTGTCATTTCAAGCGAAAGGATATTATTAGTAATCAACAAATTATCTAACCGTCCAAATAAAATATATTAAACGCCTGGGATATGACATAAACTGTAAAACCATCATTAACGCACTCTTGAGACGCTAGGCAGGGGTGACTAGAACACACGAGACCTCTCGTGGTGGTGGTGGTGAACAACTTTTATTCAATACAGGGAGAGTTTGCAGGCCAAAATGGCCCTTTACATAGGTGGAGTCCTTAGTACGGTACCCCGCTGGACAAAGCCGCTACCCGCGCCCGTTGGACTAGAGCCCTTTGAGACTCAAGCCCCGAGCAGTTGAGTAGGGCTGCCTCCCATGCCTCTCTAGTGGGGGAAGTGTTAGGGGGAAGGGAAGGATTCATCTGACATGCCCACACCATGTGAAAGTTATCGGAGACTTCCCACAGTGAGGGCATCGCCCATCCACTTTCGGGTCAAAATGTTTCACTATTGCAGGACACAACAGGGTGTTGGTCTGCAGGCGCCTCAAGGTTCGTTCATCGACCTTACTCAGGCCCATAGCGGGGACCGGGAAAAGCCGATGACGTTCGCAATAATCTGCCAGGATTTCCCTGAACTGCAGAAGCGCTTGTCTAGTCTCTGAGCCGGAAGAGACTGGGTAAGGTGCCCGGTGGGTAAGCGCTCGGGCGGCCGCGTTCGCAGCCTCGTTACCTCGAAGGCCCTGGTGGCCCGGAGTCCAAACGATCCGTTTAGGTGAGGGGTCCGAATCCGTCTCGGCTCGGTTTAAATTACGGTGAGCTGGAGGTGAGACCTCGCCTCTTCGCGAATCTGTGATGATTATCTTCGAATTCGGTGCCGAGGTGGCAAGCGCTATAGCTACATTCTCGGCCTGCGCGGAGTTGATCGCTCTATAGGAGAGCCCGTTAACACGTTGGTCCTGGTGAACTACGGCGGCCGTGTAGAATCCAGTGGACAACGGCCCTGCCACATCAACGTAGTACACGCCCTGCTTGGATCCGTATTGGTGTTCGAGGGCCCGAGTGCGCGCCTCACGCCTGCCTTCGTGTGTCTGCTTGTCCATGTTGCGCGGGAGTGGAGAAACCCAGAGCTTGTGACGCCACAGTTCCGGGAGCCTGCATGTCACCTCTGGAATTCACTCGTGTTGGACGTGCAAGCGGTCTAGCAAGCGGCGCCCAGAGACCGTCTGCGAGAGTCGCGTGTATTGGTTCACGAGGTGGGCATCCTTCAACTCCTGTTAGGAGTTGAGCACCCCCGCGCCGACAACTTTGCGTTGGAGGTAGCCACCGGGCGGTCCACTGTTCGCTTCGTAGCTTTTCTAATAATGGCGTCGATGCGCTCGTCGTGTTGCATCGTAGTGCGAAGGTAGGGTACGAAGTAGAGGATCCCGTTGGTTGCGAAGGCATGGACGAGCGGAAGCGCGTCCCTGCCCCGCAACCCGCCGCATATGTTGGAAACGCGGTGGATCATACGTCCGACCTGTTCGCCTACACGTTTAA
Organism: Ixodes ricinus; assembly: GCA_037355805.1. Taxonomy (NCBI): domain Eukaryota; kingdom Metazoa; phylum Arthropoda; class Arachnida; order Ixodida; family Ixodidae; genus Ixodes; species Ixodes ricinus. The sequence continues at coordinate 1,126 of JAZHYW010040978.1, read as the reverse complement.
GTTTGGCAATAGTGGAGTCCGGACTAAGTCGGTTATGAATAAACAGGCCGAGGATCCGGATCTCCTCGACCTCTCTGATAGGACCCTCCAGCCAGGGAGATATGCAAACTCGTCTTGTCTTTGGGATTGGCTCTGACGTGCAGAAGTTCAAATTCCGCAGGAGCGCACTGAAGACCACAGCCGATAGCATAGCTATCGACGATAGAGGCAGCCCACTGAAGGCGCTCCTCTATTTTCCCAAGGCTCCCTTCGGTAGCCCAGATTGTTATGTCATCCGCGTAAAGTGAGTGTTGGATGCCTTCCACCCGGGCCAATAGGTGTGGAAGCTGCATCATGGCAATGTAAAAAGGAGCGGCGACAAGACCGCTCCTTGAGGAGTGCCCCGTGTACCCATGGTGTACGGGCCGTATTCATCGTCCTCGATTCTGAGGAGGGCCTGACGCTTCGAGAGGAAGTATCTTACGTAGGCGAATGCCTTGTGCCCACAGTCCGTGGTGCTCAGGTTCGCTAGGATGCCGTCATGACGAACGTTGTCAAAGGCCCCCTAAGATCGAGGGCAAGGATGGCCTTGTCGTTGTGGCGCATGGCAGTGGGTCGTATGATGTCGCGTTGTAATTGGAGGACGACGTTTTGTGCCGACATATGCGGGCGGAACCCAAACATAGTGTCTGCAAAGAGGCCCTTAGCCTCCATGTATGGAGAGAGGCGATCCCGGACCATCGTCTTCATAAGTTTTCCAGCAGCACGTGGTCAGTGAGATGGGCCTCAGGTTGTCGGTATTCACCTTCTTGCCTGGCTTGGGAATGAAGGCGATCAAGGAGGTCTTCCAGTCGGGAGGGAGGACGGCCGTCCCAGATCCTGATTAATGTACTCTAGCAAGTAAAGGCAGGCCGAGTCCTGAAGATTCGTGCAACAGTTTGACTGTTATGCGATCGCGGCCCGGAGCCGTACCTCTGCGCATCTGAGCTTGGGCATCAATGTCTGGATTAGGCCTGCCCGCGTTCCTCTGCGCATCTGAAAAAGGGGCATCAATGTCTGCATTAAGCCTGCCCGCGTACTCATACTGGGGCGCAATCGGGTCCTCTATGCGTCAAAGATACCTATCACACAAAGTGTCTGCGAGTTG
>JAZHYW010040977.1:0-31909 GCA_037355805.1 Ixodes ricinus | reverse complement strand
CGGGCTAGTTTGCCGACCTTCTAGAAAAGTTCTTTCTAAGGGCATTTAACGTGCCCGTCTGGTGGCGCTATTAATCGTCAACTGCGGTGGCAATAAGGGCCCTACGCTCAGTTGCGTTCTGATAGCTTTTGAGTGCGTTTGACTGCGTTGCGTCGAGAAACGAAATCGAGTCACCGGCACAGCTTTGCTTCGTATGAAACATGGAATCGTATCTAAGGGATAGCTTGGCACGCGACATAGGAAGCTTGGATGTGATGCATGGTTTATCTCAGCCGCAACGCAGTCAAACGCACTCGAAACGCTTCAAACGCAGCTGTGCGTAGGGGCCTCAACGATTTCAAACGTGGCGGCGGTGGGATTTCCGGACACGTGGTTGTTTCTACTCAGACATTTGCTGAAGTACTTAAGAAAATGCCGTTGCTTGGTACTCACTCGAAAACTAAGTGCTTGTCACGGAAGCGCGCGAGTTGTGCTTTTCTGTAACTTAAAAGTACCAGTTACTTTCTCGTTACTCTAATCTGTCATAGCAGTGAAATGTTGGTTGTCATTCAAAGTTTCTTCCTAATTGCTACTTTTGAGACGGATTATCGTAGATGGCGTACTCGCGTACCAGTGACCCACAAAGCTGGTCGAACCAACATTTAGGGTCGCTCCAGCGGCCTGATTTTTGGTGGTCATTGTGCAAGGAAGTCGGCTTGACACACTTGAGAACGCCTACAGACACCTACGGACTCTTAGAGATGAAAACATTCTCTAGCCTTTTGTTACGGTGACGCACAGCCATCAAAATATCTCACGTATTCGTTCTCGGCTTTCACTCGCAGACATGCGAATGCGCCGCGTACTTTTAGTAGAGAGCCTTCAAAGTTCCGATACTCATAAGCACAGCAAGAATGCGAAAATTTTATGTGGAAATGACCCATGCTAAGTTTGAACACTGCTACGGAGCCTGAAATATAAACGATTCTATCCTATCCGCGCAATTGTCTGGGCATATGTCGTGCGATACGTGTACAACGGGCCCAAATTGTTCATCTCACAAACATCTGCAGTGCAGACAACGGCATTGGCACGAGCGCGTGGCTTCGAAAGTGCCTCCAATGCACGAGTTTTGTACAAACGAGCATTTTGCTGAGCTAGGCTCACGCGCCTGTGCTTTCGTCTTTACCGCAGATATTTGTGAGACGGAGTAAGCATAAGCACACGCCGCGATTTACATTTAATTTGGTCCCATATTACAATCGCAATAACCCATCCTGAATTTCTACACTTGCTTACTACTATAATGTCTGGAAAGCGTGTCTGAGTGGTGTGTTTACCATATTCTAAAAGGAGGCCCCTCGACTTCCGTCTGATGACGTCGCATATGTATCACGCTGTCGCCGACCCCTGATTCTGGTCGGTGTCCCAGCAGTGGTACTGTATGCGGCAAAACAAATTGGGGCATGTGTATATTTATACAACCTGAACTTAGTCTGCCTCAACGGACGACTTGTCTCTCAGCTGTACACGAGAAATTTCACCGGTGCCGTACAACCGCTAGCCTGGGGTCTTTAACCGCATCGCGCAGTAGTGTTACGCGACCACACGCCGGAACGATGCTTATCCAGGTCGAAACGGGCAGGGGTGGGGTTTAAACTCAGGATCCCTGGGTTGTGCAGCGCGAGCTTTCGCTCCACGTGCTCCGAGCTGGATGCGGCAGATGCCCGTTCTGCTGCAGGTCGCTGTCCAGGTTCCCAGCTCACGGAATCTTCTGCAGCCAGGAATTTTGATACCGCGACGACAGGGACACCCGTGTTCATTCGCACACTTTTCCATGACATCTACGCCGGACCGTCAGGATCGCTACATCCGACAGTGTAACACTCAGGTTTGTGTGACGTCATCTGTTTCGGCCCACTTCAGATGCATCGGCGGAATAGGACGCTGAAGACATCAGTCGGAGACGCGTTCGAGGCACCGTATCACTACGCGGTTCTCGGCAGGCTCTGCCCATTTGTGGGCACAGCCGTCTTGGCACGTCACGTGATCACTGATGTGGCAAACTTACAAGAGGGCGGCAACCGAGGGGACGCCATTTCTGCTTTAACCCTAGGGTTCCGCTTTACCGGATTACAATTTTGCGAGCTTCATTCCTCCGTTCAGGATGCAAAAGTCAAAAGCGAGGGCCTTATATTATTGAAAAGCTTAGGGCTGGTTCACAGACTTACGGCCTCTGACGACCGAGTGCGCTAAAACGTTTTTGGGTCCTTTACAACGAGAGAATACAATGGCGCAGTCTATCAGGCAGCTGTGGAACACACGGCATTTCCCTTTTCTACATTTTCCGGTACAATTTTTTTTCTATAAAAATTTTTGACAGTATTATAAACTACCGTTTCTTATAGATCATAGGCACATTTGATCTCGCAAATACTGCATAACCCTCGTTCCGGTGAAATGCAGTTCCGTTGTCATAAATGCCGCCAGCGTGTCAGTGTGCTCTGTCGTCGTAAGAAATCAAAAGAACTCGGTCATAAGAGAACGCAAGGATGTAAACGGGCTTATACAGCACAAAAAGACGAGACTTAAAGAGAAATAAAATCTCATCATCTTGTTTTGCAACCTAGTATGAAGACTATAAAAATAAACCTGGAATATTGTTTTTTTTTAAATTAAACTTTTTTGGAACGCCTATGTGGCCTTGGAGACCACTACACCGTTAGTACAAGCCTGCGATCGTTAGTTTTTTGTTCTAAATTGTTGAAATCAGAAGTTTGTTTTCTTCAAACTTCGTAGTGCGGTAGAATGAAATACCATTGCGCAAAACTGAAAAAAAAAGTTAAAGTTTCAACTGTGAGTTGCGCGAATCAAACGCTAACAAACAAAAAAAGGTGACGTCGTGTTCGCGCCAGTAGCGTCACGCAGTGCAATACATACAGCCCATACACCTTCCTATCTAAGTAAACCGGATTCGGTTGACTTGGTAAGAGTAAAAAAAATAATCTACAACTAGTGCATCTTTAATTTTTTAATAATCTAAAGCGCTCGTCTAGTCGATCAGTGTGTCCGCTATATGTTGCGTTGCGCACGTCAAAACAAAAGAGCAGAAAACAACTATTAAAAACCAAACTAGCAAGCGTGTCCGAATATTTATTAGCCAAACTTTTGTTTGCATAATCTCATTTCTCCCGACATATTTACAATCCTGGACGAGAATTAAACTCAACTCTCTCTGTCTACCTCTTTTTTTTATCTCTCGTTTTTGTTGTGTTTCTCGAGAAGCGCCCAAATCTGGGAGCAATCGCATTGCCGTTTCACCAAACGCCATCTTTCTCATTATTCCGCGTATACGCACGCACGAGCGCGTACGTACGCAAACACATGCGTACAAAAACACGCACCCTCTCAATGGGGTGACGAACGCACGCAGTAATTGAGCAAAAGAAGGAAACACTCAACCATCGTCAACACTGGGTTTCGTCATACTTACCGAATTCAGCGCCGATGACCGCCAGGCTGCCAAGACTCGAACTAGAAACCGGGGAAGCGTTTCCTTTACCTCGCTTTGTTTATCCTCATGTTCCACGTGCCTGTCGCTTAAAACCTTCGCTAAGGAACAAACGACTCAATGGCGTGAGCGAGGTAACGCTCAGGACTTCGAACAAGGCCGGCGCCATCTGTCGATAACGACGTTCGTCTAATCGAAGGCGGCAGCGAGGAATGACGGCAGCTTCAGAACAGAGTTAGCGGGAATGAGCAATTCCAGGTCCGTTGTGTTTTCTGTCGGGGCTTCCAGTGAGTTGCGTAATGGCTGCGCCCAATCGTCGATCATGCGGGAGCGATACTCACGCTCGAGCATGGGCCGGCGAGTGCGCTGACTGCGGCCTGCCGGGCGTGTGCAGCCCAGCTACGGAGCCTTGCATTCGTCGCCGCTAAGCACATGCGTAAGTGCGGTCGCTGCGATGGTGCTAGACATTCCTTGCAATGGGCAATACGTCCGCGTAAGTTTATGCCATAAGCGAGCCACATATGCGTGATAGCTGAGCATGCGCCGTAGCTCCTCTATTTCATCCGTTCGAGACGGCGCGGTACTAACTTCTGCATACCTTTTCCGTGTTGGCAAGAACATTTAGGACAATGATTAAATATGTGGTGCGGTGAGATTTTTTCTTCTTTAATTCGTTTTTCGTACAAATTCAAAACTTATCTAAGCTTGATGTATTTTTCCCGCGTCCAAGTAAACCGCCGGTGCATTCGGGGCACTAAAGGAGAAAAAAATACATTTTGCGACCCTAAGAGCTGCGCAGACTTAAAGAATAGAGACACAAGACAGGCCCCGAGACATACTGTGCGCACACCAGCCGTCAAAAACAGATTCACCTGGTCCACTCAGATCTCCCCCCTTCGTTCTTTAGCACCTCGAAGCCCTCTTTTAGCCCCAAACGCCCGAGGGTTCATCAATCAATCCCCTTCTCCGGGGCCCCGGCGCTCCTTCGCTCGTTTTGGAGAACTTTCAATCCAGCGAGATCCAGGAAACTACAAGAGTTTCCACTCCGCTCTGCCAAAAGTAGCGCAAAAAGAAAACAAAAAAAGAAAGCTTTCGTCTAACAAAACCCGCCGTCTACTTCTACCTCAAAGCTTCCCTAAAAACCGGCGACATCGTTTAAAGTTTTAATATCCCCTGTATCTTTTCCTTTTTTTCGAAGGCAGCAGCAAGCAAGGCCGCGTAGAAGGCAATGACTGGGGGATTAAAAGCTTACACGTAGCATATGATCATTCGGATATTAAGCGTGTGTATGCGTCGCACTGCCTCCTTTATTTAAGTTTTGTTTTGTTTTGTTTTTCTCTCTTGTAAGGCGTAATGTACGCTTTTCGTGCGGAGAAATCCGTTGGCAATCTCAAAGTGCTGCAATCTCAAAGTGAGGTTGCCAAACTCCTCGGAAAATCTTGCGGTTTTAAAGCGCCGGCTAAATAGCATTTCCTGCAACACACAAAAAAGAAATCGCACGTAGCGCGATCTCAACAGTGCGACGAATTTACAGACATTACTGCGACGTCAATTTCTATTGATAGAGAAAACTGGTGAACTCGAACAGCTGCCTTCATTTTTAGTTAGTTGGTCTACGACGCCAGAATACCACTGCCGGTATTACACACCATTGGTTGTCATTTCAAGCGAAAGGATATTATTAGTAATCAACAAATTATCTAACCGTCCAAATAAAATATATTAAACGCCTGGGATATGACATAAACTGTAAAACCATCATTAACGCACTCTTGAGACGCTAGGCAGGGGTGACTAGAACACACGAGACCTCTCGTGATGGTGGTGGTGGTGAACAACTTTTATTCAATACAGGGAGAGTTTGCAGGCCAAAATGGCCCTTTACATAGGTGGAGTCCTTAGTACGGGACCCCGCTGGACAAAGCCGCTACCCGCGCCCGTTGGACTAGAGCCCTTTGAGACTCAAGCCCCGAGCAGTTGAGTAGGGCTGCCTCCCATGCCTCTCTAGTGGGGGAAGTGTTAGGGGGAAGGGAAGGATTCATCTGACATGCCCACACCATGTGAAAGTTATCGGAGACTTCCCCACAGTGAGGGCATCGCCCATCCACTTTCGGGTCAAAATGTTTCACTATTGCAGGACACAACAGGGTGTTGGTCTGCAGGCGCCTCAAGGTTCGTTCATCGACCTTACTCAGGCCCTTAGCGGGGACCGGGAAAAGCCGATGACGTTCGCAATAATCTGCCAGGATTTCCCTGAACTGCAGAAGCGCTTGTCTAGTCTCTGAGCCGGAAGAGCCTGGGTAAGGTGCCCGGTGGGTAAGCGCTCGGGCGGCCGCGTCCGCAGCCTCGTTACCTCGAAGGCCCTGGTGGCCCGGAGTCCAAACGATCCGTTTAGGTGAGGGGTCCGAATCCGTCTCGGCTCGCTTTAAATTACGGTGAGCTAGAGGTGAGACCTCGCCCGCCAGGTGGCTCACAGCTCTGCGCGAATCTGTGATGATTATCTTCGAATTCGGTGCCGAGGTGGCAAGCGCTATAGCTACATCCTCGGCCTGCGCGGAGTTGATCGCTCTATAGGAGAGCCCGTTAACGCGTTGGTCCTGGTGAACTACGGCGGCCGTGTAGAATCCAGTGGGCGACGGCCCTGCCACATCAACGTAGTACACGCCCTGCTTGGATCCGTATTGGTGTTCGAGGGTCCGAGTGCGCGCCTCACGCCTGCCTTCGTGTGTCTGCTTGTCCATGTTGCGCGGGAGTGGAGAAACCCAGAGCTTGTGACGCCACAGTTCCGGGAGCCTGCATGTCTCCTCTGGAATGCACTCGTGTTGGATGTGCAAGCGGTCTAGCAAGCGGCGCCCAGAGACCGTCTGCGAGAGTCGCGTGTATTGGTTCACGAGGTGGGCATCCTTCAACTCCTGTTAGGAGTTGAGCACCCCCGCGCCGACAACTTTGCGTTGGAGGTAGCCACCGGGAGGTCCACGGCTCGCTTCGTAGCTTTTCTAATAATGGCGTCGATGCGCTCGTCGTGTTGCATCGTAGTGCGAAGGTAGGGTACGAAGTAGAGGATCCCGTTGGTTACGAAGGCATGGACGAGCGGAAGCGCGTCCCTGCCCCGCAACCCGCCGCATATGTTGGAAACGCGGTGGATCATACGTCCGACCTGTTCGCCTACACGTTTAAGTTTGGCAATAGTGGAGTCCGGACTGAGTCGGTTATGAATAAACAGGCCGAGGATCCGGATCTCCTCGACCTCTCTGATAGGACCTCCAGCCAGGGAGATATGCAAACTCGTGTTGTCTTTGGGATTGGCTCTGACGTGCAAAAGTTCGAATTTCGCAGGAGCGCACTGAAGACCACAGCCGATAGCATAGCTATCGACGATAGAGGCAGCCCGCTGAAGGCGCTCCTCTATTTTCCCAAGGCTCCCTTCGGTAGTCCAGATTGTTATGTCATCCGCGTAAAGTGAGTGTTGGATGCCTTCCACCCGGGCCAATAGGTGTGGAAGCTGCATCATGGCAATGTTAAAAAGGAGCGGCGACAAGACCGCTCCTTGAGGAGTGCCCCGTGTACCCATGGTGTATGGGCCGTATTCATCGTCCTCGATTCTGAGGAGGGCCTGACGCTTCGAGAGGAAGTCTCTTACGTAGGCGAATGCCTTGTGCCCACAATCCGTGGTGCTCAGGTTCGCTAGGATGCTGTCATGACGAACGTTGTCAAAGGCCCCCCTAAGATCGAGGGCAAGGATGGCCTTGTCGTTGTGGCGCATGGCAGTGGGTCGTATGATGTCGCGGTGTAATTGGAGGAGGACGTTTTGTGCCGACATATGCGGGCGGAACCCAAACATAGTGTCTGCAAAGAGGCCCTTAGCCTCCATGTATGGAGAGAGGCGATCCCGGACCATCGTCTCCATAAGTTTTCCAGCAGACGTGGTCAGTGAGATGGGCCTCAGGTTGTCGGTATTCACCTTCTTGCCTGGCTTGGGAATGAAGGTGATCAAGGAGGTCTTCCAGTCGGGAGGAGTGGACGCCCGTCCCAGATTCTGATTAATGTACTCTAGCAAGTGGAGGCAGGCCGAGTCCTGAAGATTCGTCAACAGTTTGACTGTTATGCGATCGCGGCCCGGAGCCGTACCTCTGCGCATCTGAGCTTGGGCATCAATGTCTGGATTAGGCCTGCCCGCGTACCTCTGCGCATCTGAGAAAGGGGCATCAATGTCTGGATTAGGCCTGCCCGCGTACTCATACTCGGGCGCAATCGGGTCCTCTATGCGGCAAAGATACCTATCACACAGGGTGTCTGCGAGTTGAGCTGTCGTGCCTTGGTACCCGTGCAAAGCCCGCCGGAGCTGTCGTTGCGTCTCCCCTCTCGTCTGAATGGCGTCAATGAGACTGCGAAAGAGGCGCCACGTCCCTCTCGAGCTCATCTGACGCGCTGCCAAATTACACTTTTCTATCCAATTTGAGTCGGTGAGCTGGGCAGCATACGCTGCAGCCTGCTCCGTGAGTTCGTTAATGCGAGCCTTACGCTTGCGATTTAGCTTTTGCTTTTCCACCTTTTGGTAAGACTCCGGCGCGCCTCCCACAGGTGCAGGAGGTGATTGTCCACGGCGGGGATCGCTTCTGTAGTCTGAAGTGTCGTAACGAGTTTTTGCTGTATTGTGTCCAATTGCTTTGCCCACTCCGCATTGCCGCCGGAAAAGAGCACTGGAGGTATCTCCTGCGTTCTGAACTTGGGCCAATCAGTTAATTTGGCCTGGCCCCACTTTTTACGTGCCACGTTCGCTAGAAGAGTGATCCGGAGAAGGCAGTGATCGCTACCGAGAGAGCCACCAGGTTCTCCCAGGCGGCATCTTTGGTGTTCTTAACGAGAAAGGTACGGGCATGTGTCACGGGTTACCGAATTGGCTATAAGTGAGGGACATGTCGGATCCGTAAGCAGCGTAAGACAAAGTATGGAAATTAGCTCCGCCAGCTTGCGGCCTCTGGCCTTCTCAAAGTGGTAGCCCCAATGCAGGCTGGGAGCACTGAAGTCCCCAACAATCACTAGAGGTTCCTTGTCAGCCGATTTAATCGCACGGTAGAAAATTTCGTTGAAAGTTACGCGCGGCTTATGCGGGGGCAGTAAACGTTAAGAATATGTATTCACGAGTCACCTCGCTTAAGTGGCAGGACCTTGACCATACTGTATTCCTGGTCAGTCGCCAAGTCTAGATCGACCTGGACTGCGGTATATGCTGTGTTCACCAGGAGGCACGTTGTGGGACCCCCTGAAACGAGCTATACCCAGTTAATTTAGCTTCCGTGCCAGGTTCCTGAAGAGCCAGGACCGCCGGCGCGGTACCGAGGGTCTGCAGGTAGAGCTGGAGGTGCGACCGTTTCTTCCAGCACCGAAAACCCCTGCAGTCCCACTATATGATCTCGAATTTCTCCACTATGGCTTTGTTACGGGCTTTCCGCTGGGGTCGGCTAGCCATAGTGAATGGTGCTTTTAATTGTGGGGGCACGCTCAACCCCCGAAGGCGATGGTGCCTCAGGTAGAGGCACCATCGCCTTCGGGAGTTAGGAGAACAATTCATCTCATACCATCAAACACAAATATAAAAAATGCGGTCACGGGATGCACAAGTTGTGTCACAGTATTACAATGCAACATGATGTTCCTATCAAGGATGCAACATGAACTAAGGCTTAAAAGACAACCTGATACGCGCAACATTATGAAAAGCTCGTCGAATTTTACACTGACATTACCACTGCGCCCAAATCAAAAAACCTAAAGGAAGGGCAGTGTTATTAAAAATAATTAAGTTCTGTCACTCGTTCTTTTTAGTTGTTAAGGGTGCACCTACAGAGTGAAAAAGCAAATAAGCTTTACTAAACAATTGGGCAAGTGGTTACTAATTTTGTTAATGAACAAGTGAACTACATAATGAAGGTTCTTTCTGAAAGAGGATAACTTTCGCGTGGCAAAAAACTGAAACCGAAAAGAGAGAAAATGCATACCTAACACGAGGCACGCATTAAAGCGTTCACAAACAGCACCGGTCACCACTAACTAGTGTTGATGTTTTGTTGCAGAGGCTGAAGTTCAGACGTGTTTTTTTTAATGCCAGATTATTCATCGTGAACAGTATTACACAACAGCGCGCATCAATATAAACCAAACATTTGCACAGCTGGGTGATATAGAGCAGATATTGACACAAAAGAAAATAATACACACGTCCGTTAACATCTCGAGTAATGCAAAATATAAATACAGCGCTCAGTTCACAAGGAAATAACTTCGTTACACATTTTTACTTAGCTAAAATATATGTGGTTAACTCTGAACGAAAAGGTTTTGGGTCGGAAACTGAACCAAAGGCCTCGGGAAGATCATTCCAGAGCTTGATGGCACGTGGCAGGAAAAAATTGTTGAATGATAATGATGTCCAAAAGATGCGTTTAAAACTCTTAGTATTGAAGTAACGTGATTCCTTGTTTAGAGGTTCCAGATGCATGAACCAAGTCTCACCGGGGCCGTGGCATAATCGGTGAATTAAACATAGGAGAGAAATGTTACGTCGAGTTTCCAGAAGACAGATAGAATAATTTTGCTTTATAAGTGACACGCTGTCGAAACACAAATATGATGAAGAAATGAAGCGGGCAGCTCGGTTCTGAATTAATTCGATTTGATTAACAAGGTAGGTTTGGTGAGGGGCCCAGATATCGGAGGTGAACTTTAATTTCAGGCGAACATAGGCCTCATAAAATAATTTGCGGAGGTGAGAGGGCGCAGATTTCAGATTGCGTTTCAGGAACCTAGGGTACGGGATGCTTTAGCGGTTATCGTGTTGATGTGTGAAACCCATGAAAGATTAGAAGTTAGTTCAACACCGAGGTATTGATAAGCAGAAAGAGCGATGATGGGCGAATTGTTGAGTAAATATGCGAAGTCTGAATTTGTGCGTTTACGGATGAAGGAAGCAAGTTTACATTTTGCTGTGTTAAGGGTCATTTGCCATTTGTGGCACCAGTTAACTACGCGATCGATATCACTTTGGAAATGTAAGTGGTCGTCAGGGTTGTTTATTTTTCAGTACGATACACAATCGATAAAGAAAAGACGTACACAGGATGTTAGTGACGGCGGAAGATCATTCATGTATATTAGAAATAGAAGAGGGCCAAGGACAGTAGCTTGCGACACCCCGGAGGTTACATCGGCAAGCTCTGAGTAAAAATCACCTGCTGTGGTGAACTGCTGTCTTAAGGAGAGAAAGCTTCGGATCCAGGAAAGAGTTAAGTCGTCAATGCGAAGTGAGGAGAGCTTAGATATTAGACGGCAATGCGGCACGCGGTCGAACATTTTAGAAAAGTCTAAGAAAATGGCGGCGGTCTGGGTGTTTAGGTCCATGTTACTATGTATATCGTGCGTGAATTCAAAGAGTTGGTTGTCGCATGAGAATCCCTTACGAAATCCGTAATGGTATTTGTAAAAAAAGTTGTTTGTTCAGGATGGGATTTGACATTTGAGAAAATAACATGTTCGAATAGCTTTGGGACAGCACTTGTTAATGAGATGGGTCGCTAATTGTTTGGTGAGCTTTTACTGCCACTTTTGAAAACTGGAACAATCTTCCCGATCTTCCTGTCAGAAGGGATGGATCCGGTAGATAATGATTGTTCAAAAAGTAAACAAAGTATATTTGATGATACCTTAGCAGTGTCACGCAATATTTTAAAGGTAATGTTGTCAGTGCCAGCGGATGTTGAGATTTTAAGGTTATTGATAAGTTTCAGGATTTCTGCAAGTGATATTGAAAAGGGTTACATAAAACTGTTCAAGCTCTGGTACAAACGGACTATGACTTAGGTACTTGGTTGTGAAAACAGACGTGAAGAAAGTACTAAGGACTTCTGGGAAGCTCGTGTCGGGTACGATTCTGCCAGAATCGCTAATAGGGGATATCTCATCATGATACTCGGTTGGCGATAAAGTTTTCAAGAACTTAGTTGGACTGTTTGTTTTTTTAAGGCAAATGAATTGCTTTATAAAGTGAAATCATTTGAGACATGCGGCAACCTTCAATTCGCATCACATGTCATGTTTCAATCCCTTCATTCCACCCGGGACGTCACGTTTCACGTGAGCGTCATGGGTTGGTTGAAATTCCCTCACGCGGTCATGTGGCTGGGACGTCATAACCCTATCGACCACTCATGAATTTTCCTAACCCGCCAACGCCGTCGCCGTCTTTTCTTCGGCACAAGCTCCTTAATCGCTTTAAATGTATTTGAGGTAAGCAGGGACAAAGTTAGTTTAGAGGCCGAAGCGTCAAAAACCAAAATAAAGAATGTTAAACTATAAAAGAAACTTAAGGCAAATTGTTAGGCAATTGTGTTGCCTACGTGAAACGTTCCAGGATCACAAACGCTTAGCGATATTCTGACTTTTCAGACACCAGACGCCTACGTTCAAGGCGAACTTTATCAGATTGTTTAAGGCATACAAGGTGTGTACTTGATGGTTCTTCCTAGAATGAAGCGATACTACCGCTAATCGGGCTGATGAACCTCAGATCAGAGCAGCCGCTACGGTCAGACTTGGAGTGAAACGGAGTATAATATCGCCTCAAATATGGACGCGGAATCCCCCCCCGCCCAGTGTGATGAGGTAAACCTGTCACGCAATATATTCAACCACAGTCTCGGGGATAGCGTACATACCTACGGATTCTACAATCTACAACGCTGCACATCAAAGCATTTCACACTCCGTGAGCAAATTGATGTGGCGTCGGCGGTCTTGCTTTATATTGGTCGACAAGAATCGTATTAAATTCTCCGGAGTGCCTCATCGGGAGACGACGTCCCTTCCATAGTTTTCCCGGCCAACTTCACGAAATGCACTTCCGCGGCACTTACGCCAACATCGCCGTTAGATTTAAGTGAACGCGCGCCCTTTAACAACAACAACAAAAAAAACATGTTCGACGTTTTTCGGGAATGCATCGTGGCTGTCGGTCACGCTACACCTATTGCCATAGTCAGCTGCGTGTTCTCGCAAATTATGTTTGGAAGGACGGAAACAGACGTATTGACTTCCCTGTTCAACGTGCGAGGCACTCGCAGTTTATTCACCGGAGAATGATGTTGCTGTTGGTCGTTCGTGTTCTTGTCGGGGGTGATATAAAAGTTGCCTTTTCGTGTTTATCTCCGACGCAAAAAAGAAGAAAAAGAAACGTACATTGTAAGGAAGATCAAAGATAAAGCGCTGACGTTGAAAAACAAGATTGAAAATGACGAACACGGCACCAGAAATCGATTATTAAATCAACCTCTTCCCTTCCGAAAAAAAAAATGAAAACGTAGAAAAGGTTCTGTGCTGGTTTTACAATTTTCATATTCTTTTAGCGTGATATCTTTTTATTTTTTATTTTAGTGTTGTTCTTGCCCGTTAGCGTTCGGCGAATCCCATGATGGCGTAGACAAACACAAGAAAACAGCCTTCGGTCGCTGGTTGTCACGTTCAAGATAAGCGGATAACAAAACAAAAAAATTATACATCCCCCCCCCCCAAAAAAAAAAAAAAACACTGCAAGACAACTGTTCTTTTAAGATTTCGGGTGATACTGTTATCAATAAAAAAGGGGAACAGTGAAACCATAGTTAATCACCTTGATAAGAGTATTTTTGTTGTTTATAGAGGGATTAAATTTTTTACTTCCTGAATAGAAACTATTCTGAAAGTCGTTAACTCATTTTAGAAGGTGCTTTAACAAATATATTGGTGTTGTAAGTATTGCAGTCTAGATCGAATCGAGCTTTCAAGATTCAGAGGTACAAGCCACGAATTCACTACTTCGTGCATAAAAAATCCATACTGTTTTACGCTGGAATACAAATAAACAAGCACAAAGCGAATGATTATCATTCCTTTGTTGCGCATTTCCTGTGGTGGCCATAGCTACAGTAACAGTAACGACGCAAGTCAAGCATATGGATGGAGCCCGACATGCCCCCGACTGTCGGTTTTCCCACAATATTACCTTAAGTGAGGCAATGCAGGGCATCAAGGTCGAGTTGGGAATCGTTCGTAAGATTTCTTTCACTGTTTTTTTTTTTATTATTTACTCATTTTACACGATAAATGCTCAAGCTCGTAGTTATGTTTAGAGCGCAGCTCTTAGGCGCTCGTTCCCGTGTTTTGCGGCGTCGGCGTCGCCGTCGCCGTGGACATAACCGGAGGAGGACGGAGAAGAGGAGGAGGAGGAGGAGAACAGTGGCGGAACGCGATGATAATAATCTTATCTTCCGCGTTTTGCCACTGCTAGCTTTGCGCCTGCTTCACGAGTGGTCACTTTGGTGCGCCCCGAGTTTCCCATGAGCTTCGAGCCGCCTTAAAATTGACTGATATAGCTTTTTTATGATTATACTCAACATGTTTATGATTGTTTGTACTAATTAAGAAGTTAATTAGGGAAGTTTAGTTAATTACCCAACTTATCGCAAAGATTAGCCACCCATATGATATGTCCCCCTGGCTGTACAACTCACCTGCCCAAACTGTATTAGTGCATCTTTTACGATTTTATTAATATATCTGTTCTAATTAAAATGAAACACCCGGTATATAATTTATATCGTGTACGCAGCAGTACGAGGTCTATATTTGTGCATGTAGGTGTTTCTTCCTCAAATTCGTTTGCACGGTATGTCGCAAAATCAAAATACCTCAAGAGCTGCGCTCTAATTTCGCATTAGAGAGATTTGTAAACGTCTTCCATTTTTCTTACTTTTTTTATACATCCGCTTATGCTTACATAAAATAAGATGGGCATCCAAAAAGTAAGTACTCTTCCCGCATGTCTCTCCAGAGGATTTTCTTCTCAGTCGTGCAAGCGCATTTGTTTTCTCCCGATCATTAGTCACACCCTCAAGTCATTCTCTAAAACTGTACAATGTCTTCTTTTTTTGCGACCGTGTTTCGTAATAATCATGTGCATATCAATAGGACGTCTCACCGACCCCGAAAACCGATCTGTTAAACTATACTTCGTTTCAGCTTAGGTCCGAGCGTGGCCGATGTTATGAGCTGAAGGGGCCAACCGAACAGCGGAAGAGGCACAACGTCATGGCGTGCTCTCTGCAGTTGATAGGACCAGCCGGTATTCGCCGTCTCTCTGTGCGTGCTCCTCCGCCGGCTAGTCCTATCAAGCTCAGAAAGCACGCCATGACGCTGCGCTTTTTGCGCTGTTTGATTGGCCCTTCGGCTCATAACATTGGCCGCGCTCGGACCCAAGCTGAAACGAAGTATAGTTCTGTAGGCGACGAATGTCCGACCATAGAGACCATGACAGATCAATCCAGACATTCGCTAAACCTACGGACTAAATGAAACAAGCGAAGAAATGTTCCGGAAAGAGGCCGGATTGTTCAATAAAACACGACAGGGCGTTTACAAAACTTTTCAGAGCAGCACTTTTTTTTTCTCATCGTCGAGTTAGTGGTTTAAGTGATTAAACAAGTACTGGAGAACCGGAACATTATGACTTCCGACCTTACGACATACGTCCCAAGAGTTTCGAAGACACCGCTTCACACACTTATTAAAAAAAATGAGCAAATTATTTTTGCAATTAATCTCAATTATGTGGCATCAGGACTCGGGAGGCACACTTTTATGAAGTGGGTTTCGAGAAACTTGTGCCACAATATGACCAATACCTTAACATCGAGGTAGATAAGATTGAGATATAATTTAAGGCATGCAAAATTCATTTCAAATAAAGCATTTCCCGAACAATGCTGCATACGCTGCCTATTTGAAAACGAGGCTTACTTTTTAGATATACTGGGTAATATCAATTTCCATAGGGGCGCCTCATAAGAACTACATACTTTTAACAAATCCAATATGTTAGAAACCAACTTCAACGCTAATCGATGCTAATATGAGCTGAAACAATGGCATATTTATTTCTAAGATATATATTCTTATTTCCACACATTACCAAATACACATAGCAACCAGTGCAGTACTGTAGATAGCCCGCCCGGAAATTGGACGCCTGAACCAAACAATGCAGAAAGCGTGCGCGATTATCAGGTTCCTAACCGAGATGAGGATCGTCCCCCTTTTCGGAGGATCCTCATCTTCTGCATAAAAGCGCGGGATGAACTCTTGTATTCCATTGTCGCAGTGAACTTCATTCTCATCAAACAGAAGCTATTCTAACCCTCCATCCCCCCCCCCCCCCCCGGAGAAAAAAAGAAAAACATGTATACAAGCCCCTTTAAAAAAGTTGCATATTTAGTTTCCGCCTCGAGCGACTCCTTTTCTTCACTTACTTCAATCGAAAAACCAGTTCCCGTCTTCATTTTTTTGAAAACTAAAAAGAAAAAAAATTCATTAAAACTCATAAGCGCATCCTGTGAACAAAGTCTACAAAAGCACTCGCTTTAAAAAAGAGAAAGGCTGAGGAAATATAAAACCGAGCCACCGCAGTTTATCCTTCACGCATTCCAGACACCTAACGTGTGTTTTATTTTTGTATTTTTTTAATGATTTTAATCTTCAGAATTGAACAGAGAAAGTGATTTTGTGGTAGTTACGAAGACACTGTTCCCCTCATTAGTTCAAATGCTAATACTGCCGAGTGCGAGTAGCTGAGTCAGCAGAGAGCTCGATTCCCACGCCACTGGCTGAGGTTTGATCCCCACCGGCGCTTGTCATTTTAGATATTTTTTTTTCCATGACTGCAATGTTTTAGATGACTCGAGAATCTTGTTGTTTGTTCGAGCTTGGAAACTTCCAGATTCCCACGCACTTACAAAAGGAACTTCGAATGGCTGCTTGAGGGAGTCGTCCTTCCGTTGCCGTCGAAGTACGGTCTTTGTTATACTTCATATTTCCCGGCAGACGTTCACCGCATTACACGTTCATTTTAAGTTTTATTAATAAATTTTCTGTTTTTATTCGTGACATGTTGGTGGAGGTGCGGGGAAATGCAATCTATGCCCACGTTTACGTACCCCCTGTGAATACGATAATTCCGAAGACTACGACCTTGAAGGCGACGTCCCCGAAAACGTCCGAGGATGACTCCAAGTGTGACATCAACGACGACCTCAACTATGGACCTCGAAAACTACCCGGACTATAAACTCGACAAAGCCCTGGCTACGACTTCGACGATAGCATGGTGACGACTTCGACGACGACGGCGACGATCAAACGGATTACGACTCCGTAGACAAACTCCGGCTACGACGTCAACGGCCAACCCGACCACGGCCTCGACAACAAACAGTGTCTTCAACCTTGACGACGAGATTGGCGACGAAACTGACGACGACACAGGCGACGACTCGAACGACGACATCGCAGATGATCCCTACTACGACTCCGACGGCAACCCTGACGACGACTTCAACGGCGACCAAAGGACGATCTGGGCGATAACTTCAACGACAACCCCGACTACAAGCTTGAGGACGACCTTGGTGATGAACCCGATGACGATACCGACGACGAGTGTAATGTCGACCACGAAGACGAACAGGACGACGACGCTTCGTTCGTTGCTCAACAAGGGAAGAAAGTCCGACAGCTCGGCCGCATTTCGATTCAAGCCTTACAACTTGCTGACGACGGCCGGTACAATCTTTGCCGCCACGACGCCCAGTTCCTGCCCGGCTACCGAGTGTGGATCGGAACACTAATTTACCGTTGCAGCGAGGAACTCTTAAAGTAGTACTTCGGCCTCAAGGTTATTCGCTACCTGAGGGACCTAAACTGCAAGTTGTTGCCCAACGGAACATGAACATTGTCACGCCACCCTCTGCGACACGAAGATGATTCACGTCGTCCGACTCGAACTGAACTATGTTCGATAGGAATGTGGAAATCTGTGTTTTAGGTGACTGTAATTTGCCATTTTCTTGTTTTGAGTTATAAATTTCATTTTGCCTTGCATCGGGACAATGCGTTTTTTTAAAGGGGGGGGGGGGGTAATGCCGAGTGCAAATAGCTGAGTCATCAGCGAGCTCGACTCCCACGCCGCTGGCTGGGGTTTGATCCCCGCCAGCGCTTGTCCTTCTTATCTTTCTTTTGTTTGCATGACTGGGATTCTCCACTTGACTCGAGAATCTTGCTGTTGTTCGAGCTGGAAAATTTTGAGATACCCACGCGCTTACAAAAGGAGCTTCGCATGGCTGCTTGAGGCACTCGTCCTTCCGTCGCCGTCAAAGTATGTACGGTACTTGTTACTTTATGCTTGTCGGCACAAGCGCGCCGCATCAAACGTTCATTTTAAGTTTTACTAACTAAGTTTGTGGGGTGGTTATTTGGTTTGTATTCGTGACATATTGAGCCAGCGGCGTGGGAATCGAGCTCGCTGCTGTGTCAGCTATTCGCACGCGGCAATATACTGCTTCTATTTTTTTCCTTAATTGTCCTTATTGAGAAGGATACTCTGATAAAGTTAGCCTATTGGTTCACTACATTCACGAGAAGTCTCTCAAAGACAGCACCGTTTCAACGGCGACCGAACTTTACTGTTTCATGATACTCAATACCATATATTAGTTATTTTTCTCCCCTTGGAACCGTAATTTTCAAACCAAACCTGGTTTCTTTTGACAAACAGAATTACCAATTGTAGCAATTGATACTAGCAAAGCCACGAAGAATCAACAAAGTTGTATGTTTTTTTAAGTTATTTTCTGAAGACCGTTTTGTTGCTGCATTATTTCAATGCAACGACGTGTCTGTGGTGTGTTGATAATACGTGTCAATAATATGTGACCTATTGAGTTGCTATATTTGAGCTAAACATTCGGCAGAGACACTTCAGACTGCTTACGTATAGGGAAGCGAAATCATCCTTACACGAAGCGCATTCCTACAAGGAGCGCGCCACGTCTTCCTATGGCACACGGCGCTGCGGCGGCGACATCACGCTCCCCACTGCGTAGGCGCGGCAAACCCCGCCGGCTTCACGACGGCTTTCCTGACGAAGCATTGTGTTTCTGTGCTTTTCTTTGTGTTTTATTTCGGAAGAGCGTCCGCGTTGACTTTGAGAGCACCCTCCGGCTTCCGTGACGAGGCATCTGCGTTGCTGTGCTTTTCTTTGTGTTTTATTTCCGAGGCGCATCCGCTTTGAACTCGAGGGGTACGCGACTGCTACCGTGACAAAACATCTGATATGACGCGTCGCAGCCAATTTAGGTGCCGTGATTCGCGGTTACGGGTTTATATGTCTCATTTTAGCGGTTACAGACGCCGCCGGCTCCGCTCCATGGGACAGTTAATGCATGAAAATTCTGTCAATGTAATGGGGAGCCGCCGCTCTACAAATCTCGCAACCTCAAGAGCTATGAAAAAGGTTTAAACACTATATTATTACGGCAATAAATATGTTAAAAAACACGCGTCATATTACGCAATCGCACGACCTGAAACGCGGGTTGTACTTTTTTTCCTATGCCAAAAGCAATTTTATGAAAACAAATTTGTTGTGGGACTGAAATTAGTACCATCCGCCTTTTTAACAGTAGAGTCCACTTAGGCGTCTTTCATTGTCCTTTATACCCAGTTTCTCCACCAATTCGGTGTGCATACTCCATCTCCTTTAAAGCTTTTTCTTCACTCATCTTTTCCGGGTGAGGCGTCTCGAGTCAACTCGTTCGAATCCAGTTTCCCGGAATAGATGACTTTCCCGGTAACTCGAGAGGATCGGTGGCTCCCGTCAAGAACCGCCGGAGCCATTACTCGCGGCGATCCTCTGAGCCGGCTGAACTGTCGGTCGTCGCAACACCACAAGATCACTTTCCCAACGTTCGCGTGGCAACCAAAGATGCTAAATTTCTTTTTTCTGACGTTTTTTTTTGTTTTTTCTTGTTTACGCTATCTATTGTGCTCAGCCGGTGTTTGCTTTGTGCTCGGATAAATTTAAGATTAATCAATATTTATCCCTCTGCATAAACGCGAAACACGTTAAAATATCTTTAGAAAAGGTTGGCACGAATAAACAAAGGCTGATCCAAAAGGATGTATAATACGTGACATAGCTGGAAAGAAGCACAACATCGTCATTATGTTTTCAAACCATAGTTTCAGAGACTAGTGACGAGCGCCAAGTTTCACTCTCTAAAGTTGCACCCACGAGGACCACATTCAGCGCACTCGAATATTTGAGGACAAACTTGTGTCCCAAGAAGAAAATAACAAAATATTGTGTAAGGCTCGTTTTTACTTACTGTGTTGAGTTCGGCAACATCAATACTTTTGAGTTCACATTTTTCTTATAGATAAACATTTTTAACGTGCACCTTAATTTGTATATTCCGAAAAGGCCTAGACGCGAACGTCCCGAGAGAACCATATGACAGTGTTATCCAACACACAGCATCTGCATTATCGCTCTGAACGCAGTTCAGGCGGTCCGGAAAAAATGGGTTTGTAAACGTATCGCGCTCTGATTTACTCCAGAGGTGCGGCTAGATGGTGAAAGCTTGGAGTAAAAATATCAACAGACTTCGATTCAAAAAATTATAAACCGTCGTTCGGTACGTGCAGTCTGCGCGATGCTGCCGACGCATGTGGGAGGTGTTGAGGACGCCCAGGCACCGAGCCTAGGAGACCACCTTCCGAACGATTTAAATATGCTTTCTCAGCGCGGCGCGCGTCTCTGATATGTACAATTTTGTAAGTCCGATATGTTTTTAATAATGACCTAAATACGAAAAAAGGTATTTAAGTCATCCCGAGACCCCATTTCTTGTACGGAGATAATGGAACGAGGCGCCGCATCCTATCGTAGAGAGCCTAGATTGAAGAGATGGCCCATCTCAAATCACGGGGAACGTTTACAATTTATTGGCGGACGCTTCCCGCGGCGATTGATCGCAAATGCGCATGCGCTTCGTTCATAGAGTGATATAGTAAGCGTAAAGAGTGGACATTGCCGTAAAGCCTAGCGGCTCACTTAACTGTCAGCGCATTAGCGGCTGGTTGTAAAGTTGGTCTCGGCTTCCTCTTTAGGCGCTACCGTTCACTACATGGCTAGATATCCAGATGGCTGCTATCTGAATGGGTGGATAACTAATGTCATTGATTTCATTCGTATCAGGCAGTCACTTGCGCCACCTAGCCTGTCGTAAATTAACTAGAATTGTGAATTTAGGTAAGGATCGATCGCTTAAATGAACGCGTAAATTATAAATTTCAGATCA
The DNA here is from genome assembly GCA_037355805.1 of Ixodes ricinus. Lineage (NCBI taxonomy): Eukaryota > Metazoa > Arthropoda > Arachnida > Ixodida > Ixodidae > Ixodes > Ixodes ricinus. The sequence goes on along the minus strand of JAZHYW010040977.1, from coordinate 11,197 downwards.
GATGGTGCACAATATGCAACAAAATTAAAACCACTGCACTCAACAAAGAAAATAAGAGTAGAACCGAACAAGATAATTCAGTTATTCACAAATATTTCTTGTGACCACAAAGACAACCGTAACAAAACTAACTGTTCTGAAGGCGTTCGTAGGAATATGTGCTCCATTTTCTCGCAAGGGCGAGCAAAAAGTAGCAACGAGAGCGAGCTCGTCACTTCAAACGATTCAAAGGAACTTGTACTTCCTGTACTAGCACGCACGCTCGTGAAGTGAAAGCGTTGTTCAAGACAACACATTGGTGTTTGTAGCGTCAGCTCGCTCGAATTTATAGGAAACAGAGAAGAGCACTACGGAAGAAACTGAACTATCATCGCTTAGACAAAAAAACGGGGCTGCGCTTATGGCCTCAAAAGTTTAGTATTCATCACTGTCTCGTTAAAAACTGTATAAAGAAGATAACCATTTGCACTTAGATGGCGTTGAGCAAATTCTTTAGAAAGTTGCGAACGAATTCTGGCGCTTTGTTAAGCAACACTTGCGTGGAAATAAGGAAAGTGTTTGTCTTCGAGATTATAATGGGTACATTGTTTGCCGGCCGAAATAGCGAATAGCTTTGTCGACTTTTTCAGTTCGTGTTTTTTCCCTCCTATGTGTAGTCCTTTTGATGCTTTTAATGTTGAGTGCACCACTTTTTCTCTTTGTTTACTGTTGGTGAAAAAGAGATAACAGAGGCCATAAACGAACTGAAACCGAAATTATCGAGCGGTGTTGCTGACATACCTATATTTATTATAAAATGCTGCTGTTCTTTCCTTGCACCTGTTTTGACGCACATTTTTAAGTTGTCTCTTGCCCAAGGCCGTTTTCCCCAGCTTTGGAAAGTCTCTGTAGTTGTTACTATTTTTAAAAACGGTGATTCGACATTGGTTAATAATTACCGTCCTGTATCACTGTTATGTAGTTTTGCAAAAGTTTTTGAAAACTTAATACATAAGCGTGTTTCCCTTTACCTTAGCCAAATGATATCTGCATTTCAATGCGGTTTTCTAAAGGGGAGGCCACTTCACTCAAATTTATGCTCGTTTTTAAGTTGCTCTGCGTCAGTGGTGTAAAGTAGGGGACAAGCAGATGCGTTCTATTTTGACATGTAAAAAGTGTTCGGTTGTGGATGTCATTACTTACTACTGCTGATAGCTTGCCTTGCATGGTTTCAGCCAACACTACCTAGACAAGCAGAAGGTCTCCGCACCGTCATCACAGGGAGATAGATCGAGGCCTGAGATTTGACCCAAGTGCTGCGTCAGTGTTCGGCTGGGGCTCGTGTCCAATCAGCGCGTCGAAGGTCGGGCCCAATAGCCGAGTCAGCGCGATCCGACTCTGACGACGTTTCATGAAGGGAGAGTGGAATGCTCGGAGGCCTTCGTTATTCTAGTTGGTGTTGTTTCAGCCCGCATCTTTGCTCGTGGTTTTCCCCTTATCTAATCGGTCCTCAGAACTCTGTTCGCATTTCTGTTTGTTATTCCGACAAGTTTATCTCAAATTCTGGTGTACACCAGGGATCCATCCTGGGACCACTTTTGTTCCTTTTGTTTATAAATAATCTTCCTTCCGGCATTACCGATGCAAAAAAAATTTCGTTTGCTGATGATCTTAAAATATTTTATAAAAGTCACTGTCTGATTGCTCCCTTCTTCAGGCTGACATAGAACGTCTTTCCCAATGGTGCGCTAAAAATCGCTTGTCACTTAACCCCAAGAAAACTAAATCTATGGTGCTATCCAAGAAGCGAGACGTACTTTATTTATCATAAAATCTGGGAGGGGCCCCGATTCCTTGGGTTTCTTTTATCAAGGATCTCGGTGTATCTATCGATAGTTTATTGTCCTTTAATAATCACGTATCTTTAACCATTAATGTAGCACGTAGAGTACCGGGAATTATTTCACGATTGTGTCGCAAGTTTTTGACTCCCCGTTGCTTAGTACACTTGTTTAACACATTAGTGAGGTCAAAGATTAGAATTTGGATCAATCATTTGGAATTCATTCACTTTATCACAGGCAGATGCAATCGAAAGTATACAAAAACGAAGAATTAGAATTGCATACGACCGTTATATTGGAATAAAATATTTTTACGATTATGAAACGTCACTTGTTCAATTTTCGTTGCAACAAGATTGTCGTGCGAAGGAAATACAAAAATTTTGTATTTCTTCACAAAGTTTAGAAGGGGAAGTCAGTTCAATTGATTTGTTGCGTTTTTAGACTTTGATGTTTCGTCGGAGTCAGCAGGGATGTGCTAACCTTTTCCCATCATGTATGTCTTCTGTGTGTTCTTTATCGTAAATTCAATTAGCATTTAATAAGGATCATCTTTATATTTTTTTTCTTATCAGTTTATGTTGCATGTGCGAAGGTGGATGTCTTCGAACTACCTATTGTAAGGTGGTTATTGTGTAACCTTTTCATTTTTTGTTATCTATTGTTTATATTTATATTGTAACGTCTATTTTAATGCTTGATATAGTGCTCTGTTTTAGATTTCTACATTCTTAGAAGGAGTCACTGGTAGTTTTTGTTTCCCGTATTTCTAATTGCTTCAAATTAACTAGCCTATATAATCACAACGCGCTTGCAAAATTAAAAAAAAAACACTTGTTTTCTTGTTTTTTTGTTTTAGTGAAATATTCAATATTCCCGGGTGGGTTTAGACACTTGGACGCAATTGACTGTGAATAACGACGGAGCCTGGTATTCGATTCCGCCACATTCCCGTAATCGACTGCACCGTCCAACTCGCGTCCTCCCATCCAACAAAAACTGCGAAAAAGGAAATTCGCCCATCTAAATGGTATTCGTACGTTCCCCACGACGCGACACGTTAAAGATATAACAAGAATCGCTCGAGAGAACGGCCCTCTAATGCCTCTCCAAATTGTTCGAGAGGTCTATCCAACGATGCAATCGCTGCAACAGAGCACATATGCGGAGCAGGTCTCGTTCCACGTGTTCACGCAAATTTCATTTAATATATTTTATCTCAAAAAATAAATTATTTTCTTGAATCTTAAATTAACCTTAAATAATCTTAGATTTATTTTATCTTTATTTTATCTTATTTTTTAAAACTCAGTGCATCACAATGACATCAAAAGCAATTACTCAGAATACAAAAGTAATCAAGAAAATATCACGTTAACAAATAAGCTCTTCACAACTTAGTTTAAACAATATCGGGTCTGGAAGAGTGATAAGATTTTCAGAAATACTATTCCAGTTTTTATGGATATTGCCAGTATTGAACACAACAACAAGTTAGTTCGTGATTTATTTGTTTCAATTTTGCACATAATCAATAACACGTTGTGGACATGAACCAAGAAGGATGAAGTAGTTCGTATTGAAAGAGATTCGCTGTAATACAAGTCATGAAAAAACGAACTATTTCTTGTCGGATTTGTAACAAAGCTTGTCCTCAGTATTTCTCTATATCTGTGACACTTGTTTAAAGAGAGTGATCGGGAAAGTTGAAGCGAGCATCTTTGTTTTGAAAAATTTCTACTTGTAGCGTTAGCTTTGGTGTGGATTCCATATTATGCAAGCATATTTTAGTTTAGGTAGAATAATTGCTTTATATTCAAGGAGCTGTTCGTCTTCAAAGCGGAATGAACGTTTTGTTAAAAAACAAAAGTTTCTTAGATCATCACTGATTGTTTGCTGTATATGCATTTTCAAAGAAACATTCCGTGTGCAATGGAACCCGAAATATTTATACGAAGTTACCCTTTCAATATCTTGGCTTAAAATTGAATATTGGAAAGATGATGGTATTTTATTATTTGTACATGTTAATAGACCTTTGAAAAGCTACGTGATCACTTGCAGGTTCAATTTTTCGATAAAGCGCACAGTCATCAGCGTATAGCCTGATAGTAGATTCAATGTTTGATGAAGGTCATTAATAAATATTACACATGATAAAGGTTCGAAGACACTTCTTTGGGACGCCCCAGAGATCATGTGTACATAGGAGGAGACTGCATTGTTTATCCTAACTGATTGAATTTTGTTGTCAAAAAGGGCCGACGTTTTTCTTGTTGTCTTGTTGTCAGTGGTATCAGCTTCTCAGTTGTGTAATATGTAGGGTAAGTTGTTATTTTTATTATGAACTTATATTTGACTACAAATGTGACTCTTGACACATATTCGATCATTCTTCATGGCTAAACAAAATGGCGGCCATCAGTCCTATTTTATGCTGTGTCCTTCTCACTTTTTCTTTTTTTTTCATGTGAAACTTTTTATTTTATGATATGATGCTTCTGTGTCATACGACGTTAAATTTGTTCTACGCTTCGAATCAGGCTTGCTGTGTAACATGTGATTTTGCTAGTTGTTCTATTGTGCCGTTTTATTTTATCTTACAATTCACAATGTTGAATGTTAAAGTAGCTGTTTCATTGTGCCTCCTTTTTTATTTTTACTGAGTATACCTATTGCTGATTATATACATTGCACTGTTTACTGTTGAACTGTTGGGGGGCAGAGACTCCGTCAGGCTTCACGCCTTTATCTCTGCCCCCTGGGCGGAAAAAACCCGCCAAACAAATAAAGAAAAAAAATGAGGTCAACTGTAGGTGGGTCGATTTGAAGCAGATAAAGTTTTGCAATTAATCGTTTGTGCGTTACTGTATCGAATGCCTTCGCAAAGTCAATGAACACTAACAACTGTTTGTAGTCCTGCATATGTATTACTATGCACATCATGAACCAAAATCGAAGAGTTGGGTGTTGAACGAATATATTTTTTCTGAACCCGTGTTGATTGGCAAAGAAAATCGATTTTATCTAAGTGTGTCATAAATTTCGTAAAGGCGGCATATTTAATCAGCTTGCAGGCTAGACCTGTGAAAGGCATGGGACGATAATTAGAAGGATTTGATGCGTCACCTGATTTAAAAAAAGGTTTAACAATTGCAGAACGCTATTCGAATGGAATATCGCCGTAGTCGAGGCTATGTTGGAATAGTACAGAATTTTGATAACAAAGGTGATATAAATTTTTTTGTTATGTTCAGAAACCTTCCCGGTATAGAATCATCATCTGGGCCGCTGTTAGTCGGGATAGTTTTTATTCTTTTCGAATGCCACCGCTATTGAATTCAAAAGAATGCATGCTATCAACAGGTCGCTCAGAAATTGGAGGAAAGGAGAATATTTCCTGTCTGAATACGCTTGAAAAGAAAAAATTAAGTAAATCTGCTGCTTCAAGGTCGTTTATTTGACGATGGTCATCTCCTATAAGCACTTGATCAATTTCGCAAAGACTCGGATTGATAGCAGTGTTGCGGAGTTGCCACTCCGGAGTTGGAATGATTCCGGAATCATTCCGCATTTTCGCGACCTCGGAATGGAATGGGAATGGAATGGCGGCAACGTTGAGGGGAATGGAATGGGAATGGAATTAGATGCCTTTTGCCCGGAATGGAATGGGAATGGAATGGGCCCGGTTCTTTATATTTTTATTTAATTATTTATTATTATTTATTTATTTATATATATATATATTTTTTTTTTTTGGGGGGGGGGGGGGGGTTACGTTTAGCTATACCGAGCCAGTCAGCGAGTCAGTTGTTCAGAAATAAAATGAATACAAAAAACAAGCGTCAAAGCAAAGAGCAGAGGGGGGAGAAGAGGGGGGGGGGATCGGCGGTGGCGCCTTTCACGGACGCGCTGGCGACGGGCTTCACTGGTGTTGCACGAGAGGCGAAACAAGAAACCAAGCACCAAGCAAAAGAAACGAAGGGTGCGGCATAGGAAGGAACCGCCATGCACGGATCCTCATCGCCCTTCTTGTCTTGCTTTTTTTTTTTTTTTTGCGACGGCATGGAGAAATGACGCGTTTGCAAAGATTGAGATCTGGGAGCGAGAGAGGGGGGGGGGGGGTGACTCGCAGAGCTCTGATAATTCGTTGACTCCCGAGCCACCGAAAGATGATCAGTTATTGTTTTCTTATAGTTCAGGGAGCGTTGTTTAGCAGGCGGCCAACCCTGCTGCCTTCCACGTTCATTCGCGCGCACTCCTTTGAAGTGCGAAATCTGGGTTTGCTTCGGCATTAAAACAAAGCGGGATTCATTTCTCTCTTCTCCTCTTGCGCTTTGCTCCGACGCTTCGTTTTTTATACTGCATTTTTACGTGTAAGCCCGCCTTTTACTTGGTCTTTGTTCCGATGCTTGTTTTCGGTGTTATATTTTTTACATTCAGGTGGGCTAGGGTTACAAGCAAGCTAGCGGATTCCTGTTCATTTCCCTTGACTTTAGTCTCTGCATACTTTGCTTCGCCTTGCGATGGACCGCTGCGGACGCTACGAGTCATCCCAGGCAATCCAGCACCGCGAGCTTAATAAAATCAGTGCTTTTTTTTAGGCATTTTAGCATTCTTTTGCAATTGTCTATGCGTTTGATAATGTCAGCTTTCAGTTGCTTATGCCGGCAACACAACAAGGTTGGGCAGTATCGTATTTCAGCAATACATTTCGTATCTGTATTTCTGTTTCGCAATACATTTGTTCACCAGTATCTCTATTCCTGTATCAAATACATGTGGAATGTTTCTTTTTATCGCGATACAATCAGGATGAAATGTATTTCATTACATTTCTTGAGAAATACCGCCCCCCCCCCCCCCCCCTGAAAAACAAAATACAAGTCCGAACGCCCTTTTTTTATTTCTGATGGCATTAGGGTCAAGGAGATATTGGTGCATTGTTACTATGCTGAGCAAGGTTCCTTCCGATTTTACAAATTATTTTTCTCTTCTGAGAAATGTTGCGTAGTCGGGACTCGAAACAGGTAGCGTACCAGGAGTTGAGTCGGAGCATCTTCTAGCGGAGGTCCCTAGATTGCATGAGTCATTGTTTACTGGCATTCAATGCCCGCTTCTAGTTAGTTAGAAGCCCTGGAGAAATAAGAAATCAAAGGAAGTGTTGCTTGGCCTGTGGCCGAGTAGCTGAGTCACAGTCCGCTGCAACACGAGTCTGGCGGTGGTTGACTTGAAATAGTAGGATGACCGAAGCAGTGAAATTCAACACATATCCGAATACGTCTCAGAGCCTGTAATATTGCACTGCTCAAGGGTACGTCATCAGTCGACGTGAACGTGACCCGCTGCTCTGGTAATCCAATAACCAGGAAGGAGGCCAGACTTGGCCTCGCTGTAGCCGACCCAGACCTCGTACACCTGCGACTCGTCTCGAGCCGCTGTTTCTCGGAGAGCTCGACCTGTGCCGGCAATATCAGGTCGCAATCTGCGAGGTCTCTGTTGGGATGATGTTAGGGAAACTTGAGGACTGCCATTCATGCGTTAGAGGCGGAGGGTCGGCACGAAGGACCGTCACAACAGGGATGCCAACGTATCGATTTTTCAACCGTAACAAAAGATAAGACATGTGCTCCAGGATGCTTAGGTGGTCCACCATTCTCGAAAATTCCAAATGCAGCCGCTCTACCATGATCTGTCAACGAGGTCATCTCAACAAGCGAAAGTACGTATTGTCCTTTCATACAGCAGCGTGAGAAAAGTTTCATGTTCAAGGGAACACCTACGATAAAGGATACTAGTTCATTCCACCGTGACGTCATGTGATGAGTGTTGACAGGGGCGCCCTTATTGGACAGGGGAGTGTGGATGTTATGACGGAATATATTTAGAGGTCGAAGTCTTTTCATCCCTCGTCAGACAGACAGGATGTCAGGGAATTTACCGTGATCAGTCATGTGTGGAGACGTTTTTTTGAGCCCACTGAAAGCTCCTCTCTGTCCGGAATCTACTACCTTCAAGGCGAAATTACCAAGCCTGTGGGATAATATTTTTGGGACAAAAAAATTCCACTTCATACCCAAAGCCTCATCTCAGTTGGCATCTCAAAGAAATTTAGCTCTGTTGCATTATCAGTATTTTTATTTCTGCCCTCCCTAAGATGTATTCATGTATTTGTAGTTCCAAAAACTTTTTGCCTCTTTTAAAAATGTATTTTCCGATAAGTATCGCGATACATTTTTACAGATATATTTGAGACTTGAGTATCAGTATTTTAGCTCTATTTTCATCTATCCCAGTATTTGTATTTCCAAAATAAATTTTTTAATATTTCTGCCCAAACCTGCAACGCAATGCAACTGTCAAGTGCCAATTTTACATTTAGGAATTAGAGGAATGGAGATGGAACGATTCAGCCATTCAGGAGTGGGAATGGGCCCAGTGTCCCCATTCATGTGTAGTTGAAATGAATGAAATTATCAAGCTCTAATTCCCCGGAATGGAATTAGAATAGAATGGGAGGTGCCCATTCACCAACGCAGATTGATAGCCCTGCAAAACGTACGAGGGTCCGTTTACAAAGAAGGCACAACAGCGTTGTGCCATAGACTCCTTGCTTGCTTTTTTTTGCTTTTGATTTTATCTGACTCGAGAGAATACGCGATAAGGGGACCAACCGTCATTGTCACCCGTCGCTTTCGGATTTTAAAAATATTAGTTTCTTCTACTATCTCATCAGACGTTTTAAGCTGGTTGTAGACCAAGTGAGAGTTTACATTTACTTTCATATTGATTTTATAGACGTAGGTAGAAAGAGTAATGCATTGCATGATCTTGATTAGGATCCAGTGGTCGTTAACCAAGCGATATGTGCAGTTCGTGTTACACTGCTCGAATGAACCAGGCTAATCCGCAATTAAGCCGTCAACTAGTGCCAGCGTAATCGTTAATCTAACTTTTTGGCGGTCTTCTGAACCGCTTCAAAGGAAACAATTGTATCAATATATACGATGGCGGGATTTCTTATAAGGTCGATGGCATTACTTGAAATGGCATATATTCAGCACTAGAGACTAAACAAATCCTAGTGTTGCGTTATCTCGTGTTGAAAACTTTAACCATCTGTGTTAATTTAAATGTCTGCAACAAACATATAAACTCGTCGAGGGGGCCAGGACGTACAAAATTAAAAAAAAGGCTGAAGTGTCTCAGTCAATTTTGTAATGCAAAGAAAAATTAAAATCCCCAGCAAATATAAAAGGTGACTGGAGTAAGGCACTCGATACTGTGCACAAAAAAGTCTAAAGGTTGTTCATCCGAATGTCACCGGATTTACACCATGGTGACTTTAATTTATATTAGGTAACTAATACAAATTCTAATACTATATTAGACTTTATAATAGAGGACTAATGCCACCGTACTAGGAGGACAGCGACAAAAAACCGACAGGCAAAGAAAGAACACCGAGCAGCCACAAGCATCGGAGGGAGCGTCATAGCCTGCATAAAACAGAAATTCAAACCACTTCGGTTAGGTTTCGGTAAGCGATTTATCGCTAGCCTCTGTAGTGACCTAAACTCCGCCTTTTCTTTTCCTATACAGCCTATGTTCTTTCCGGACACTTTTAGAGCCTCGCACATGCAGAAAATGCGCCGGAAGCCGATGGCCGGCGTTCGGTAGCTAAGCGTCTTGAACGGGCTGCATAGATAAAGCCCTTCGTTTCGCAACGACGGTGCGTGTAACTTTAGAACTCCCAACTTGGCAAAACTGTGGAAAAGTGGGTTCATCAGCTGAGAGGTGTAACAGCGAGCTCCATTCGTGTGATTATAGTGCTGCATGAGTCACGTTAGACGTCTCAACTCCGCGGTTGCTCACGGCGTTAGTAGCATTATTAATGCCCAAAGGTGCGAGGCGAGGTATGACCGAGACAATAAGATAATAATCTACGGAGAAGGGGAACGGCAAGGGAGACAAGGACAAACACAAATCTCCAAACACAACTGGGTGACTGGCGCGGGCTGAAACAGCCGCCTGATCCTGGCATCGAACCAGGATCAGGCGGGTTTTTATCAGTCAGTAAAGCAAACGGGCACCATCGGCCGCCACCAGCTCAGCACTCAACGAGGGTGAACAGCCAGCATTTTAAGGTTCTGATGCTAACGCAATTAACCCAAATGTGCAAGCGAGTCAGGACGTCACAGAATACTGACGTCCAACTCCTCGTTAGCTCAGTTGGTAAAGCGTGCCACTGGAAGTCGAACAGCTCCCTGATTGAGTACCAGGACCACGCGGATTTTTTCAGCGAGCACCAATCATCCAGTTGCATGTTTGGAGATTTGTGTTTTCCTTCGTTCTTCTCGTACACCTTTTTCCAGGGATTGTTATCGTTCATTTGGTCATGTTTCATGGCACTGGACAAATCGCTGCCTGTGATAGCGGCTCCCGCAAAGAGGATATATATTTCAAGGCGACCGATACGCTCTCTGAAATTAAAAATGGAAATATAAACTTTCAAAGCTAGACGTGCATTAGCCGCAGGTAAACCATATTCAGGTGAGCGCATTTGGCAAACTTTGCAAGGGCAGTAAGGATGTCGCGCAAACCTTCCGGCTGCCGCAACTTTCTGGGACCTCTTCGACCGATCATTTGGACTCAGAGAAGATGTCAAAATCCCGTTAGCAGTACTGGGCGGCAGTTCGTGGCTTTTTGCGGCACGCCTTGGACTAGGATGTGACATACGCTCCAACGCAATTTCTTCCTCCTGAGCGTAATTGATTTTCCTAATTTGGTTTTCAGTGCAGGCCCGCGCTCGCATCCGTGCCGTTCCGAACAGAACCGTGGTCGTGTTCGAGCGCAGGGAGTGATCCAATTAAAATCTGGACCTCATAATGGGAGCAAAAACCATTACGTAAATGAAATTTCATTAACGGCCAATTAGGAATTTGAGTAAAGCTCGCGCGCTTTCTTGCGCGGTATCCCTGTTTCGTTGTGTATACATTGTCTTTTTTCTTTCTTTTTCTTACTGTGTTTCTATATATGCCCATCCGTCCGTAACCGTCAGCGTCTGAGCTAAATCGCCAGACAATTTTCGGTGTTTGTCGCGCTTTGCGTGGGGCCACAGAGTTCAATCTTCGGTCGTAGTCTTTTATATTTCAAAGATTTGTTTGTGTGTGTGCTTTAAGGTTGCCGGTGCAAAGGTTTGAATAAGCGCCGAGTGCGTCCGGAGAAACTGTGCCTCAGGTGTTCGACGGGCAAAACGCGACTTCAGCACTCAAGCGCCGTCAATAAAAGCACTGCGGTTCCAAGCTAACGCAAGAAACTAAGCAGTCGGGCAACGAAACAAAATAAGAAAATCTGACGAATAAATAAAATAA
>JAZHYW010040974.1:0-20159 GCA_037355805.1 Ixodes ricinus | reverse complement strand
AGCAGCCATTTAATGTGTGACATTTTGGAGATATTCAGTTGATGGAGTGTGCATACATGTCGCACGTTAAAATGCCCTATTCTCGAGATTTAATACAGACAAAAAAATTACTACAACCTACTTTTAAAAAGCTCAAGAAAGCGTGGACCAAAACGTCGACTGAGTGCGCTAATGCCACATTCCCAAGGCTTTAGGAGAAGCGCAGCACGCACAGTCACGTGGTAGGCTCATAGCGCTTGATTGGCTGGCTTGGCGCGTAACGTCCGCTGCGGTCCATCGAAAGGAGACACGGTGTAGAAGAGCACGCCCGATAAATCTATACGTTTCGTTTAGATTTTTTTTTTTTTTTTTCGCGTAGTCAGCCGCGGAGTCGACGACGCCTGAAACCCGGCGAAATTGTTTGCGAAATAATAGCTCGAAAGGTGTTGTGTTGGGAAGCGTGCGAAGTCGCCGGGTCCCGCCGAAGCAATCGATACGTCGCGCAAAGGGAGCGACGACGACGGAACGCGCCGCCGGCGTTTCGCTCTCGTCGTCGTCGTCGCTGCGGCTCCTGGGAGTGAATGTTTTGACGGGGCTCACGGCGGATCGGGTCCCTGTCATTTCTCACGGCATCCGAGGAGACGCCTCAGGGTGGATACAAAGTCAATATTTTTGTTTTGTTTTATTTTTGAAGCATCCAAGTTTGTCAGTTGAGGAAAGGAAGGAAGGCGAACAGGCCCCGTGCGAGAGTTGTGTAGGATGAGGTGAGAACTTACGCCATACAATCGATTCATGATTTGTGAGACTAAACGGGACAGTTTATAGGCGGAGGTAAGGGGAGAGGGGAGAGTAGACAGTACAAAAAAAATAGAGCTTTTGTACAGATATATGGTCGTTGTACTGATCCCTTCTTATAGAGGGTGTGTGATAACTTGGTCGTTACTTCACGTTGAAATGAGTGAGGTTGGAGTGTAAATTAGGATTTTGACAAAGGTTTGAAGTTTACTTTCAATGAGACAATGTAAACAATTGACTGGTTGGAGGAGAAACGTTTACAGAATCTTTAGGCCGATGGAGAGATGTAGAATACTACTATATATAGTGTTTAAAAGCAGCCATGAACTGCCTGGGCACGGCCGCTCAATTTTTTCCTGAGCAAAGTGACAATGATCGAGTGGCCGTAACCTTTACTGCGCATTCGAGCAGCGGAGACGCATATATGCAAAAAAAGAGAACTAATGAGAAGGCTAACGTAAGAAACTTTTGTAAAATATAATTGTTCTTTTTGCTGGAGAGATTTTTTTTTTAATGGTCATTCTGAAATGGTTGTACGCGGCCTAAGTTGTCCTTTGTTCAGAGCTAACGATGTCTAGAGTAAGCGAAAGGGCACTTATGTCCTTTCGCTGCCCGTTAATGTTTACACAAAGTTGGTCTTGCCACCGTTTTATCGCTTGCACCTTTTGCACGCGTTTTACTGCAAGAAAAACAAAATACACCACCCACGAAACCCGACTACCGTTTAATTCGTAATGACTTTGCCGGGAGTTCTAAATTGATATTTGGGTAGCGTCAGGAAATGCGCGCACAACCGTTAACTTCTCTCTGGTGCAAAACAGCCTGGCCTTCTCTTTACACCGCGCGGACGTCCGCGTTTCATTTTCTTTTTAGCTCAGCGTAGTCGAACCACCGGCGAGCGGGAGGGACCTTCAATGGCCGTCGTGATTTGAAGACGGGGGACGCCGCGGCCGCCGCCTTGCCAGATTAATCTTAATGAATTCCTGATGCCGATGGCTGCGAGGAGCGTTAACGTTCTTCTCCACGCTCGTATGCATAATGAACGAGTGCGGTGGCAAACGGCGCCGGCGTTGGAGACGCAACGCAGCAGCAGCAGACCGCCACGCGGGCCCGGCCGTCTCGGTTGCATGAGTAAAAAGGGGGCGTGTCTCGAGGGTTTGTCACGGACACGTGTTTCCAGATGAATAATGCACTGCGACTCGGGGGTTCACGGGACGCACCGCACCGCAGCGAACGACCGACGCGTGCGAGAAACACCGCGTTATCGCGAGACACCGCGTTTTTCGGTGCAACTTCACGACGCTGCAGGTCGTGGCTCGTGCGCTTTCCTGTGCGGTGTCGGGGCGTGTGTTTGTGGTCGCAATCACTCGATTCGACGGCGGTCGTGAAAGGCTGGAGAGCGACGCGTGACTAATTATGTACGGTGTTTGCGGCTGCTGTCGCGAGTGGTTACTGATTGTCGTTCTTAATTAGCCGATAACTGGCGATCTTGTAAGGTTGTCCGGCGACATTGAGACAAGTGTCGCCGGCAACAACATCTTGTTCCCAAGTGGCAGGTGCGGTTACATCTCACAATCTTGTTAGAGAGAAAACAAAAATACGCTGAGCAAAACTAATTCGTCGTAAATGCGAAAAAACATTTACTTTTTTTTTTTTTTGCAGGATAATGTGGAACGCGCGTTGAGCCCTTAATAAGGCATTCTATATTTTGTATGAACCAGCACTTTGGGGTCGGAGAGAATTCGCAGTTGCTGACCGTTATGTCTAAAGAGTCCCGAGAGCTTGCCAGACTTGTTTTATTTCGTTTGATCGGCTTATGACTACGATATTCTTTTTGCCTATGTGCATTTTTGTCACAAAACCTAAGCTACGCTTTAAAATAAATGCATCGTTAGAAAACGCTTTTGTAAAGGTATGCCCACTGTCGGTTGATTTTTTGCCTAGTGGGAAATAACTTACGCTGTGACTATAGGATGGCAATAGATTTCGTCACTTAAAAAGCTCAACCTTGCCACAGTCACCAAGTTCGGCAAGTTTGTTCCACTCGACCTGTATTTGGTGTAGTTTAATTAAAATTTCTGACAAAGTTAGCACAGCCGTTCTCGTGCTTGTACGCGAGTGTTTGCGACGATTTCAACGGCACGGACTCGAATGAGACAGCGGCCCATTCCACTCCACGCAAGCTGCCCCATCTCCGTCTCCGTAAAGCTGCGAGGTTCACCACGCATGCTTCGCCTCTACGCTGCCTGTGCGTGAGGGGAAGCTGCCTTTCCGAGCCTTCGCTTCGCGCAGCGTTTAGATCGTAGGCTTGCTTTGCGTGACATCTGCAAGAATTCTAACACAGGGGTCTAGTACCAGCCGCTGACTGCTAATGAACCCAAAGCGAGGACACTTCAAGTCCCTACGCACAGTTGCGTTTGAGAGCGTTTGGGTGCGCTTCGACTGCGTTGCGTCGAGAAACGAAAGAGAATCACCGGCACATCTGTGCTTCGCACGAAGCGTGGAATCCAATACAAGGAACAATTTGGCACGCGACATAAGAAGCAGGGATGTCCCTGGTTTCTCGCAGCCGCAACGCAGTCAAACGCTCTCAAACGCAACTGTGCGTAGGGGCCTTTAAACTTCTTTGACTCTCGCAAGAAAGCTTGAGACACTTGTTGTATACCAAGGAAGTCGTTCAGAGACTTGGCGTCGAGTCACTCAGAGTCAGAGATCTATGCCAAACATACATTGAAATAAAAAAATAAATAAAAAGACAGCCCGTGAAGAGCACGCACACTAGACAAAGAGAGGCTCGTTAATGCTACATCCGAAAGAAGACAAAAGAAAAAAAAAAGAAGAAGAAAAAGGCGGTTGTTTTGGAGTTTTACTTTTTTCTCTTTTCCCAAGAACGCTTTCGACCACTTTGCCGGCAACATACACCGAGCCTTACGAAGAGATTTTCCCTTCTACCGTTCGTATAATCTGATAGAAAAAGAGAATCATTTCCCGTTCTACGACCCGTTGCGAGGCTGAGAAGCGGGACGGATTTCGTAGATCCAACCGGAGCAGTATTAGATGCTCCTGTGGCGTAACGAAAGACACTGCACAGCGTACGAGAGCTGCTACTACGCATACACTGCGGTGGAGCAGCATGCAGCTCCTCCCTTTTATTATATATATATATATTTTGTCTACCTTTTCGGCGCTCGTATTGGAACCCAACGCCATTTGGGAGGAAACAATTACGTGGGCTTATAGCCCATTTCTTTTCCCCCTCCCCCCCTCTTTTTTTTTCTTCCTTTCTACCGATTTTAGTCGCTTCCTAAATATTTCACGGGCCGTGCGCTCGTGATAGCTGGAGACAACGAGCACAGAACAGCGGAAAAAGGTATATGTGTATATTTTGAGGAGCGTAATACACTAAAGAACGGAAAAACGGCGTAGAAGGAAAAATAAAATAAAATAAAAAAGAGATGATGAAGAATAAGAACGACAGCCTTCCATATTGTCTCTCTTTATTGGAGGACCGTTTTTTTTTTTGTTTTCCGCTTTTATATATTCTTTCCCGAAGGGGGTATGGCTGTGTCTGCGTGGCTCGCCGCCAGCGTCGATTTGCCGTTTAATTCCCCTCGTTATCGATTTCGTAAAACTGCGCGTCGTGGCGACGTCTTCGTCATTTCTTGGTCGCTCAGTTCGTTTGCTTCCGACGCGCTCGCGCTTTTTTCTTTTTACCCGCTCGCGCGGAGCCCTTTCAAAAAGGATGGACGTTGCTGCCAAAAGAAGTGCCACGATGATTATAATACCGACGTCTCCAGTCTTCATCGATTCGCTAGACCGGAAAAAAGCATCGAGCGGCTGCGCATTATCTGAGAAGAGTGAACGAAATAAAATAAATTAAAATTAAAAACGTGTCTGTTTAAAAATCGAGTTTTAGCATACGCTTTTTTTTTTGCCAATTGCGTTTTTTTATTTTAGTATAATCCTTTTATTATGCCGACTTTTCTTTTTTTCTTTTGCATTTGTTTTAAGCGCGGTAGAAACGCTTCCGCTGGTTCCTATCACCTTATCGTACCGTGTAGAAATTGGTCGCCCTAGGCAAAGTGCCCTTTCGTTCCCGGCGGAGAAAGGAAACAAGATTGTACTCTGCGTTGATTCTTATCCATTCTTTTATTTATTCTTTTCAAAAATGATGTTGGTTTTGGCAGAAACGCTTATATACTACGCAGCTCTTTTTTTCTTTTTCTTGTCTTTCATTCTGCTTTGCCACTTTTACGCCCCTCTCTTTCTCTCTCTCTCTGTCAATACCGACTGGGTAAAGAACGAAATGAAAGATCAAACTCGTTGAGCCGTGGTTATTGGATAGACGTACGTTACACAGTCATAAACACAACGTCATGCTCTGTGATCACTTTAAGTTCGACCGCAGCCAAGTAGCCAATTGAGTCAATCAATCAGCGCCAAAAAGTGCATCGTCACGGCGCTCATCGTCTTTGGGCGTTTGACATCACCGACTAAACAAATCAAGCAGAAAAAGTGTACCGTGATTCTACGATTATTTCTTCTTTGCGTGATTGGTTTAACCGGCAATAACAAACCATAACACACACAAAAAAAGCGCCGTGACGATGCACTTTTGACGCTCCTAAATTATACTTTGTTTTACCTTAAGTTCAATCGTGTTTAGACATAGCCTTCTCTTACTGCCAAGCCTGGCAGTTCGACGACGGAGCCATAGAGTGCCCGGTCGCAGATTTGGAGCGCGAGGATTTGGTAGCACGAGCATCAAAGGCCATTTCTCGGGGAACCTGGACGTCAGTGCACAGCTTTTGCAGCGGCGAGGACCTGAAACACACTCGTTCGCTCGGGAGAAGTGTGTTTCGGCGTCTCGCCGCAGCGGGGCGCCAGTCACGTGGCTCTCCTCTCCATCCGTTGTCTGCCGCTCCACCTTTTCCACTTCGGCGGCCGCTTTTCGTGGCGATCTGCCAGGCTTTGTCAGGTATATGGGAGGCTATGGTTCAGAGAATGCCCGTTGACTGTGCAGTTTTGACAATCCAAGGCAGTGGACGCTATAGCGTCCCCTGCTTTGGATCGTAGTGTTGGCGGTGTTTGCTGCCTGCTGGGCTGTGAAACGTCTTACTGAGCATGCACTTTTGCTCTGCCGTGCGGTATTCGCGTCTCCAGCTCGACGCTCGCCCTCCCGCGGCGGAAACGGGAAGCGCTCTAGTGAGGGTCCCCCGATTCTCCTGCTCAGCGGGCACGGCGGAACTGCTCGCGATCATGGCTCGCGAAATGTCATTTCCGAATGCAAACAACACTGTTCACTGTCCCAACGTAGTGCTGCAGCCGGTATGGGATTGTACATTACTGGAGAGTTTTAGTATCGCGCAAAGAAGCAAACGCAAGCGGTGTGCGTTTGCGTTAGATTTGCGTGCCCCACGTTGTGCATGCGCCTCATCGCCATGCGCCATCCAAGACCGCAATTTTGGGCTCCGCGCACGCGCATTGTGGAACACGCAAAGCTAACGCAAACACACAGGGCTTGAGCGCGCTCGTATACGCAATATTAAAACTCACTACTGTTTCACCGGCTTCCAACGCCAATGAAACGTGCTGCAGTGAGCAGACGTGCAAGCAGGTAGGCGTTCCTTCGAACTGGAAAGGCTGAGATTGGCAAAACGACGGCGAGCAAATACAAAAGTAAATAAATGTTATAAAAAAACTAATAATTAAAAAAAGATTTTTTTTTTTGTTTTTGGGCATTTGGTTTGGAGGTATATTGGCGGCGACTTTGGACGTTTCGCCGATTGTCAAAAGTCGCGACTTTGATAGCACAATATACTTTACCCACAATTAATGAAATTTTACATGGATTTCTCACATTAGCTAGAATGTTTTCATATATTTTAGACTATTTTTATTTTATTGGTAATTAAAAATGCTGCAATTGGCACCAGTGATGATAATTAGCACACTTTTCATTGTCATATTTCTTCGCGCGTTTAAAATTAGATCATAAGCAACAAAATATATTAGAGCTTGAAAAATTACTTATTCAAATATGTCAATTTTAACATTATTATTATTAATACAAATCGCGGCAATGTATGCCTCCAATTAACGCCAAGATCACGAGAATACGCTATTTAACCATAATAGTCTTTCCAGAAAGGTATAATTTTGTTTTCTTTTTAGCATATGAAAAACTCTGACATCGTTATCAAGATAGACAAACAGTCAAACACTGGATGTAATATGAAGTCCTACGAGTCACGCGGTGCTATAAAACACATTCACACACACTTCAGCTGTCTGACTCGGATTCCGTCTTTGGGTTATTGCAGTGAGAGCAGCGTTTATTAATTTATGCGTTTCCTGGACATAATGTAAAATTTGAATTATTCTCTTATTCTTGTGCTGGGAATAATGTTAAACCAATTAATCATCTAAATACCCAAAAACAATTAAAAGGCCCGCAGTTCATTATTTCCCATGACAATTATCTGAGCGAGAAAAAGGCAGCGAGAACGCACAAATATCAGCCTGGATCGAACATGTATGTCACAAAATAAAGTTTCCGCGAACAACTTTTCTAAGTAAATAATTACGATGTGAGACACATCTTGAGTCATGAAAGAATCCGAAATTAAGACCTATATCGAGAAATTAAATCCAAAATAGAGGTAAGTTTCGGTTTCGCTCCAGAATTAAAACGCGCATCCTTCCGTAAATAATACGCTAAACACCGTTCTTGTTTTCAGGTTAAAGAGGTGACCTGCGCTCATAACACCCTAGCTTCCTCGTATTACCAGAAATAATTTATGTCGCTCAGTGAAGCCAGCACACTAGACAGGCTCAGCAGCGGCACGCATCTCTGACCCTCACTAAACCCGCCATCTTGGAAAATGAGTGGCGCCACCTATAGTTAGTTGGAGTCGCGAATAACGGACGCTGCGCATGTGCCCACAGCTCAGTGACGCAGCATTTTTGGGGCGGGTCATATGCGATGCAAAGTTCTATAGCATGACGAGGGTATCGTGATCTATCAGCTTATTGGATGTCTGTTCTATCATCAGCGATCGACAGCCTTAGAAGCGCGTGGCGTGCCGCGTGCCTCTTATCGCTCCTCGGCCATTCGGGTTGCGGTATTGGCCGATAAGAATTCGCCTATCAGCCAATCACGAAGCTTGAGCACAGTGAGCCACGCCCCGCGTTTCTTAAGACGTCGGTGAGTACATAATGAACATGGGATTCTTTTTTTACTCCATCGTAACATTATTTTCCAACCTAACTTCAGAGCCTGTGTTTTTTTTTTTTGTTTTTTTATTCAGCATCAGGTGTTACGAAGTTTGGGTCGGATAAACGGTTATTTGACTGTTTATCGTGACCCTCGACGTTCCAGTTTGCTGTCAAGACGCTTGCTTTGGCGGGAAGCCGTGACGTCACCGAACGATCAAAGAGCTAAGCTTTCTAGACAAGCGAACCACACGCTCGTAAATGCAAGAAGAAAAAACGATAACAAAACATGTTGCACTATACTTCTAGCCAGAACACAAAACTGCAAGAAGTAAACGAAATATAAAGGCTCGGCGGAAGAAGCAGGAGTTTTAGTTGTTTTAGTCGTTTTTCGGCAAACGGGACAGCGAAGATCTGAACAGGTTGGACGTGGTCTTCTTTCGGACCGAGGGTGAGAGGAGGAGAGAGATATGCGCCGAGAAACTCGGAAGAGGAGGAGAAAGAGTGCGCGGGGAAGTTCAGTTCACCAAGCTCTGGTCAAAATGAATACTGGGTAGACGGTAGACCTAAAGGCCCGTTCACACACTTGCAGCCGAGTAAGACCGACTGAGACATGACCGATTTTAAGTCTCCTGTGACGGCTTAGGACCGGGTGCGCTGCTGCGGAGCTGGTCCCAAGCCGTCTGCAAGAGGCTTCGAAACCGGTCGTGCCTCAGTCGGTTCTACTCGATTTCATTTGTGTGAAAGGGCCTTTAAAGCTAGCTGCCTTTGTCTCCACTGCGCTCGTCGAACGCGCTCGCGAATGCGAGAACCAAGCGCCGGACGTCGGGGTTCCACGTTCTAACCCGGTCGATGAGTGCGGTGGAGACAAAGGCAGTTAACTTTAGGCTTACCCACTAATCATTCCAAGCTCGACGTTCTGACGTCCCCTCTCGTCCCCTCCTCTCCCTCGGTGTTTCGGCACATACACTGGGTTGCGTGCGTCCGTCTGTCTCGCATCGTGATTGATGAAAGTATCTCCGCTTGAATTCTTCGTGGCTGGTTGAGCGGAAACGTTCCGAGGTTCGCAGATAGGATCATGCACAATCCCACAGATCCAAGGACGTTTGGTGACACGCTATTCCATTGTCTCTCACTGCCACGAGGTTTACAGAGACGCCCAGGGTCGCCTGGACTGTTCCCAGTCCTCCCTGAACCTGAATGTTGTTATCTTTAATTAGTCTCGCGCTACTCTTCCAGCTTACAGTGGTATATCTCACGTATACTCATTCCAATAAGTAGAAGTAATATTCACCTTAATCAAACGAGGAACGTAAGACTTGCTTAGGCTTAACTGCAAATAAAAATAAATTGGAAACAAAAGATCGCAGTCTGCACTTGCCGTTCTAGTCGCCCGTCCTTGCCTTGCCTTGCGTCTTCGGTGAGAACTCTCCAATTTATCCTTTCCTTCTAGTTAATTTCCCGCTTGCAGAGGAAGCGCACTGATCTCTGCGAAGCATCCTTTCTATTGCCACGAAAGTTAAGTTATAGGTCAGAACAAAAGTAATAGATTACAATTTCATTACTCGCAGTTAAAGGTATCGAATTAGATTACTCCATTACTCGAGAAAAAACTTAATTGGCCGTTACTTGAAAAAAGTTACCGTTATTTGCTCCGATTCCTTAAGATTATCAAAGCGACAAAATTTTTGTGCCGGTTTCAAAACGGGTTTTCGCCCTGTCCATTAATCGATTAGAATCACCAATTTATTAGCTACGTATCTTCTTAATCCACTCAATTTTGAGAAACAACATCCTCTTGTCGGAGATTTCTGTTGTGTGTTGCTGAAACTTTTAATTGGGCATCACAGGAAAAAATAGGGAAGGGAAGGGAGTCGGAGGCATAGAGAGGATGTATGATTCCTTGGTATACTTCGTTTCAGCTTGTGTCCAGACGCAGCCGATGCTACAAGCGCGAGCTCTGGGCTTCCAGCGTCCCTGCCAAGCACGCGCGCTCGTGCAGTACGGGCACTTCAGGGCCACACGCTCGTGCTTGTAGCATCGACGCGTCTACAAGCTGAAACTGGAACCAGACATACCTGCGGCCGGCGTTAAAGTTGGCACTGCGAGTCGCTTGTTTTCGTCCTTTAGAACTTCCAATAGTAATAAAATAACTCTCGCTATTACTTTCTTATAAATGTATTCAAATGATTATCACAATTCCCCAGAAATTACTCGACTATACGAGTAATTTGTTTCACTTGCGATGAGTACCGTCTAAGCCACAAAAATAAGTCAAGCTGAGAGTATATCGGCGCTTCTTCATTCCAGTATATTTTTTATGGGCGCCGCCATTGTCGTTTTTAGTGGAGAGTAGGCGCAATTATCGATACAGTTTTATACCATTTGCGTACCACACAAACCAGTAGTTACTACATATGTGCACAGCGGTACCCCCGGCGTCCATTTCGGCACCGACGGGAGTGATGTTTTAAGTCGTGGGCTGTGTTCCCTACCTATAGGTCCAAGTTATTCCGGCGGCGTCATATTACGTGACAACAGACATAAATCAATAATTGACGGAACGCGGCTATGTTTATTTGTTTTTTTAATGCCGGGGCACACGACCCCTCGCTCTGGAGTGAGTTCGAGTAAACTTTAGAACACGACCTTGATGTCCGTGCCGCCAGCGCGAGCTTTCGCTTTTAGATGCGGAGCATCTCTTGCTCGGGTCTATGTCCCGCGGCGTCGTAGTCCGCACTCGCACTACGCACGCGCAACTCTCCTCCTTCCCTCTCTCCAACAGCTGCGCGTTACTCTCTCCGCTCTCTCTCTCTACCAGCTGCGTGCACTGCGCGTTCGTTCGCTTCTCCTCACACCGCGCGCGCACGCGCAACTCTCCTCCTTTAGTCTCCTCTCCTTCAAGTGTGAAAAAAAATAAACGGCGAGCGCCGAGCGTTCCAAGTTTCTCTGCCGCGAGCCGCGACGAAGGCTCGCGTAGGGGGTGACGCTAGGGCAGTCGGTGGCGCCATCTCTCGACGTCAGCACGCAACTGACTCTTTCCTCGGAACCAACACGATGCTCCGCATCACCCCATGGATTCCCCTCGGGAAGATGGTGTAATTTTTTTTTTTTGTTCCACGGGCTGTCGATCTGTCGTGACCAGGTTATGATGGCTACTATACGAGTCCCGTAAATAAACAAGGGCGCATATTTCTGCTAATGGGTGAGAAAACGCAAAATTATAATGAATCCGAATTTAAACGGGAAAGACCTAACTCCTATCTCAATTTTTCTTCTCCAGAACCGTCCCTGAGAAAGAGTGATGGACCACCTCCTTGAAGAAATCACGTAAGCATTTCAAAGTTCGCACTTCATTTTTGTAATATCGAAACTTCTCTTTTTATGCCTTTAACGGGCACCCCTAACCGCAGTTAAGTGCGACTGAGCTCAAACTTACTCCGGCGATTTTTCGAGCTGCCCCAACTAACATTATTTTCGGAATCACAGGCCTTTACCCTTTCAGGTATGTTATTTAGTATCGCGGAAATTCAGAATAGTTATTGTGAAATCGGTCAGTGACAATAATGCCAAAACCAACATTCAAATGTACCCGCGTTTTCAATGCCGTGACGTACCCCAGTTTCACGGACACCCTTAACCGCAGTTAAGTCTGACCTCAGTCACAATTAAATAGTGTTGATGGTTCCAGTGTAACTAGGGCTTTCGTCTACTTGATAAATTACGTAAAAGAAGTTCTTGAGGAAATATTGTGATCAACCATGCACAAGTAGCAGGCAGTTTCGATGAGAGGTCTGTGATTTCAGCCTTTTTTAAAGGACGAATTTTCTTATCTCAAATCTCACCTGCAAAGGATACATGGATGCCATTCGATATAGAAAGAGTTCCCGCCCCTTGAAGAGAAAGCGCGATTGAATAACGTGCTAGCCGGCGCTCGTGCCGTCTTTATAACACTAATTAAATACGCATAAAAAAAAACACCCCCATACTTCAACGTACGAAAAAAAAACAAAAAAACAGGAGCTTCTGCAGGATTGCAGAATTTTTGTTCCCCGAAAGAAACGGATATGCGGGTATTTTCATTTGCTGCTCCTTCTATATGTTTGCTGCTGCTTCTACGTGGAAAAAGATCACTGCCGACTTTCTTCCGCTCGGCTGAACTGTGTGACGAAAATCAGAATTTCGATAGGTGCCTGTTAGTGCGTTTTCTCCCCTTATCAACGGACAACAATGACGCAGCAAAAATGGTTCAAGTTCGCTAAAAACCGCTGAACATTAAACATAAACCGGCTCATAAATGTTTTTTTCAAGGGATGAGAGTGAGAGGAAAACATTTTTCATTGTTTCGGCTTTTCTTTTTTTGTTCTTAGTTTCTCACAACACTTTAAGAATTACTGTTTTGCTTGAGCTGCAACGTGCGTCAGATGGTCAAGGGACCTCAGGTGCACGGCCACAGACTGCTGTCGACAACAAAGGGCAGCAGATTTCGCATAATGCATGACGTCGTGTTGAACGGTACGCGTAACAAGCGCTGCAAAACAACACGTACCGGCATACGTGGAATGCACTTTCTCCCATAGGGCCGTTGTGATTCTGCTCGTCTCTGGGTATTTCCTCTCGCTTGACAAGGGATCAGGTTGCACGACGAAAGAAAGAAGAAAAAGGCTCGAAATTACTTTTTGTAGGTGAGGGTATTACACATATAAAAAAATAGCAATTGAATCGTCCACATTAAAAAAGAACTTACTTTCATATGTTCATACGTTGCAAGGAGGATGTACAGAAATATATCTAGGTGACAAAAAAGAACGAAATACATGTTACGAATCAGTGAAAGCTGTTTCTGTGGCCGGAGTGTGACACTGGCTGAGAAGAAAGCCATTACAGAGTCATGAACCAATTCGCGCGCTTCGCCACTAAAGTGGCGAAGCGGGCGAATTGGTTCTTGACTTATAAAATTTAAAAGCGGTGACAAAGACGAGGACAAAAAGGAAGGCGAACAGGACGAGCGCTACTCTCAACTGAACATTTATTTAAGAACAGCTAAAGAAAACAACCTCCCATAAAATACACTGAATCACTCAGTGGCGTCACTCATCACCACGCGTCGATAAAGTCACTTTCTTTTTGATGCAGAAAAATTGACGGCTGGCTGACGCAGCCTTCAGTGCCTTCTTTCTTTATAGCACGAGCTTCAAACACTTCCATCGCAGATTTTTCATGTCCGCGAATTCAAAAAAAAAAAAAAAAAACGTAGCGCGTTTATGCATTGTTTATCATGCCAAAAAATTCGTAGATTGTAACGTGGGCGTGGTGTACAGAATACCGCTGACATGCGGTAGGGTGTACATTGGCCAGACAGGACGGAGCGTAAATGAGAGGATGCGCGAGCATGACCTGGCTTTGCGCTCAACACCTGGAGGACACTTGCCTCTTCATTGCAGAGACTGTCTGTGCCAGCCCAACTTTCAAAATACCACGATCGTGGGAAGGGCCCGTGAAAGAGCTGCGAGGGAAGTGCTTGAAGCGCATGCTATAAAGAAAGAGGGCACTGAAGGCTGCGTCAGCCAGCCGTCAATTTTTCTGCATCAAAAAGAGAGTGATTTTATTGACGCGTGGTGATGAGTGACGTCACTGAGTGATTCAGTGAATTTTTACCGGAGGTTGTTTGCTTTAGCTGTTTTTATAAATGTTCAGTTGAGAGTAGCGCTCGTCCTGTTCGCCTTCCTTTTTTGTCCTTGTCTTTGTTAGCGCTTTTAGATTTTATATAAAAAAGGTTGCAGCGACGACGAGATAGTAGGAGCGGAAGAGTGACGGTTGCATGGGCCTATTTCCGGTGGATTTCCGAGGGAGATTTCTTTTGTTGCTGACGCGGAAAGGAACGGCGGAAGAGGAACTCTTTCGCCGAGTCCCTGTCAGCGCGAGTTCGTGCTCCGAGTCTGTCTCAATCTCACGAAGCTTAGCCAAGCAGGTTCCGAACTTGAAAGGTCTGTCGCAACGCGCACTACGACGGAGAGCGGAACTTCGCTCCGTTTTGCTCCTCGGAGCAATATGAAGATTACGGACGGAAGATCAAAGGCTGGTCCTACTTGCTACCTCATGCGGTGGGACCAACTTCTGCAACTAAAAGCTCATGCATATTTTTTTTCGTGCTCTATTTTCTTAGTGTAAGTGCCTGTCGGCGTTTGCTTTGTGAGCGTGAAAGAATCTTCGTGTGGCCCATATAAATCAATGGACAAGCAAAAGCACGTGACTTTGATGCTCGAGGTTAGTATAGCTGAACAGCCTATGAAGTCGTAATCTCAAACACTAAAAACAGACAAAAACCGGTATCGATGCGACGAACACCGGATTAATTAGCAGCGACTTGGCATTGTTATGCCGTCAATGACTTTAGATAGTTGAGTTTTAACGAAGAGAGGGCGGAAACCCAGTCAAGCTGACGTACGACTCTTACAGTCATCCCGAAACTAGAAAACAAACAAACAAAAAAACAAAAACAGAGAAGAACCAATGCGGGGACACCGAGTGTGATTCTTTGCGCGATGCGTTTATGCTGTTGATCCATGCACATGGGGTCAAAACCGCCGGCCTTGTTGTGAACCACACGTGACTTGACTGGCCACGAGGTCTTCACTTTTCCGCTCCAGAACGGCATGTATCGTGCTCAAAAAGCTAGGTACGTGTGCCATGAAAGCAAGGAAGACTTGTCCGCCATTGTGGTTTTGGGCCGTCACACGTCTTCGTAAAACTTGAGTAACCGGAGTGTGAGTTGGTTCTCGTATTTCTTTCAAGACTACAACTCGCGCGGGAGCGGAGCATGTCTCATGCAGTGCGCTTCCTCTTTCCCAAGTTCATCGACACCGTTCAGCTCGCGTTTCGAGCTGAGTGGACGTTCGGACACTCGAGATCGCTACGAATACGCTGTCGTTCGCACATGTGCGGCAGTGAGCCAGTATTGTTCGGGATAGAAATCACAGCTAAGGTTTCTTGGGGATCGGCTTGAACTGGTCGATTCATCTCTGCTGTAAAGAAAAGCGACGCCTCTACCGGGTCCAGGTGCACGTCTCCGCTTATAAGTTGTAACGTCCTGCACAACGTGATTTGATCAGCTCAGGGCAGTAAATTCTCCAGATATTAGGTGCCCCCGCCTTGAAGTATAGTTGTGTACCTCTCAAATCAACCTGCTGGAACACACATGGCAACCGACCAGTAGCGCCACTGCATCCGACTCTCTACAACGTACGAAGTTCTAAAACTGTCGGCTGCCATTCTAAAGCGCGAAAGACATGTACGACGAAACCGTCCGATCCGACGTGCGGACTGCCGGAATGACCTTGGGGGCGAGGGTTTTCGTAGCACCGGAGAGCGTCGAAAACCCTCGCCTCCGACCGTCGGACGTCGGATCGGACGTCGGATCGGACGGTTTCGTCGTACACGTGTTTCGCGCTTTAGTCTTTCAGGCGGTTTTGTGAAGTCCCAGGATCAGACGAGGATTTCAAAGACTTTTTGATCAGAGGCCGTTAAAAAATCGACTTTCGCGCGGAACAGAATAAGCGGATTCGTCTTTAAGCAAAACGTCGAATGCGACGCGTGGGTGAGGCTTTCTAGAGAGTATACGTGTTGGTCAGCTTTTTACGTTTTTAGTGCTTTGACATCTGAACGCACGATAGGGTTTGCACGGATATTTACCTTTCATATCTCACATTTTTTTACTCGTTCTAATGTGGAGTAGATTATTCCTCTTGTTTTCGGGGCAGTAAAATGTTTATTATTTTCTCGCTTTTTGATGGATTGGACGTTACAGAATTCACGGCACGTTGCGGTGCAACACGTGTATGCATGGCAGCCGGAGATACCCAGTCGCGTGGAGCCGGCGCGTCCGCTTCCACGAAATCCGTCTCTTGAGCGATGAGCAGGCACCAATTCATCAAGTCTCACCCAGGAAACACACAGCGTAAATATTAACAAAAACAAGGAAGGTCCGGCGCGGTGTTTTTCTAGAGCGGTTTGGAAAGCTCTCGCGGCTCGCCAAGTGTCGTCGGTTTTTGGGGCCCGTCGTTTCTCGTGGGCTCTAATATGTCTCTTGTCACTTCGTCGTTCGAACTTACGATTTATATATATATATATCATTGTATACTGTATCTATATATTAGTTTCCTATTGGGACAGCTATACCGCCAGATTCAAGGTCTCCCGAAAGAAAACGTCGCGATCCCTCTGTGGCTGACTGTCCCGTTTCGCGAGCTTCGCGGGACATTTGTCACCCTCCGAACCTATATTGCCGCAGTGTCTGGTTGACCGGTTAGGTAATAACATGGCCGCTGTCACAGACAACGCGGGACGCGAGGAGGCGGGGAGATCCCCGGCTTTGCGGAATTCCCTACCACTGCGACGACGACGTTATTCGTCCATCTGTCACGTTGCGCGTCCCTCGAGCCGTGACCCATCCCTCAAGGTTGTTGCCCTTGCTGTCGCCGCCCGTTATTTCTTAATTTTTTATTATTTATTATTAGGGAAGCGATGATTTTGGGGTGGGTTTAGGGCGAGCAAGCGAGCTCCTCGAAACGAAACAACCGGGAAAGAAGGCAGCAAAAGTTTCAACGAGATATGAACGGGGTGAATACACATACACACACGCAGGCGGTGGTTGGGAATCGGAGAGTATACGCCTCGCGGCGGCTTCGGCGGAAACGCGGCGTTGGAGAGCCCGGAGATGCATTAGGGACATTTGTAACGGTCGCGCCTATCGTCACCGCTGCTGCGAGCCGCCATCGGCGATGCCGCCGCACCCGCTCGAGCGGACGGATTTTAGATGGGTTGTATATACCCCACGATTTCTGTCGCTTCGTGATCGATCTCCATTCGGCGCTTGTGTTTCTTGTTTTTTTCTCTCCTATATTTCGTTTAAACATTTTTATTTTTATTATTATTCTTTAGCGCTTGCGTCGTTCTGTATAAAAAGAGCTAGGCTTCCGCGAGAAAGAAAAAGTATCCGTGAGATTATAAGGGCGAACTGTACCGGTACCGAAAAGTAGTTTTTGGTTTTGATTGTTTCTTTTGTTGGTTTGCGAAGCGGCTTCGGCCCGCCGCCGCCTCGCCTTCTTGAATTAGGTTCCGGGTGCAATTTGGCCGGTTAATCTCCGACGGGATCTGGTATCGGTTACCGTTTTGTACGTGCAGTTCGGGTCTGCGCGGGATCTTTCCTAGAACCGATCAGCGGGATTGACCTGGATAGGAGAATGCGCTTGAGTGCAGAGTTCTTTCCGGGAGCAAGCGAGGGTATCGAACCTTGCTGCACGTGAGCCCACTACCTTTGCAGACTACACTGTGCTCTCGGAGGGGAAGGATTGCTCGGATAAATGTTTTCTTTTCCTCCCGCTCTGACAGCCTGAGAAACGAAGGGTGTGGCTTATCGTACGTTCACGTTTCTCGCTTTGTAATTGGTTCTTTAGAGTTCTTATCGGCTCATGCTGCAATCTGATTGGTTGCGGAGCGATAATGAGATGTTCGGGGACTCGTCACGTCCTGCGCTTCTTATGTTATCGGTGACTATAGTTTTAACTGTAGTTACCTTTGGGACAAAAAATGTGTATATACTTATAACTTGCATCGCTAGCTAAAATAGGAAATTTCCTGTTGTTTGATTTTATTATTATTTTTTTAAACGGAAAGGCTGTCATTAAAGTTGAGATATTTTGTTACAGCTTAAGTTCAGACGCAGCCGACGATACGAGCTAATGGGAACAGATTATGAAAGCTCGTTGGGCGAAGGACTTCGACAGGCTAACGTGCTGAGCTTATGTTCGTTGAGTGTAATGTTTTTACGAAATTATGTTCGTCGAGTAACGTCTTCCTACCTTGTGACCGTCTGTTGAGCTTTGGTCAAGATTCGGACATGTCAGCGACCCAGAACACGTGTGCCCGAAGGCCACTCAGAGCATGTGCAGAAACAGTCGAAAGCGGCGCTGCGTTTGCGAACCTACTGGCAACGGCTCGTGTCGTTCTCGTCGTCGACGACTCGGAAGTTATAAATTCGTTCTGTCCGGAAGTGTGAGCCGCTCACGGCGCGGTTTGCCTTCCGCCCGGGGTGCGCCGCCACCGCTCAGATGTTTTACTTCCCGGAAAAACATGGGTTTCCGGTTCGCGAGCGTGCACCATCTGGAACGCCTACCGGGAGCTCTGCGTGAGCGGCTGATCGATCTTCAGAGATCGCTCACTTTTTTCTTTTCTTTCTTCTTCTTTTTTTTTTGTTCATTTCTGGGTCGCGTTTTAAATGTTATTGAGTGAGCGCGTGCACTTATAAACTATTTCGCAGAGACCTCTTCGGCCCCATTGTATAATGCGCTGACTGAGAAATCTAGAAGTCCACCGGGAGGGTATTAGAGCCCCAGGAATGCCAACCTCGTCTTCATTTTCTCTCCACACCTGTCGGCGGTCGTCAAGATTTCTTGTCTTCGTGAAATGCGTGCACATTTTCTCGGTCAGTAAAGTTACTTAAAGACCGAAAGAGCTTAATTAGGCATACAGCTCACATACTCGAGCCATTCCTGACAAAACGGGATTCATCCACCGCAGACAAAATATTTTTTTAATTGGCGAATTGGCTCGACGCTTTTTCCAAGATTCTGATTGATATACGTTTCTGATTCCGAGAACCGTTAAGCCGGGGTCACACTTCTCATACATTGAACAAAACACAGTGTAGAAACAGATTCTAACGCAAGTCACCACACGAGATCCGTGCTTCGAATGCCGCATGGCAACGAAGTTCAACGAGAAACTAGGCACGCGGCATTCGAACCACGGATATATCGCGGTGACTGATGTCTGCAGACCGTCTTTTGTATGATGTATGAGCAGTGTGACCCCGACTTTATAAATGTCGTATCCGTTCCGCGACTTTCTTGACGCGTAGTCTGGTGCATCAGTGGCCAAGTGCGATAGCTCACCGCAGCTCAGGGCAGTGGAGAGAATGCTCGCGCTGCAGAACCCAGAGATCCTGGGCTCAAGGAACATGAAATAAACGAGTCCCGCGATCATATCCTCTTCTCCCTCCACGGAACGCCATCACAGTCGGACAGTGCCAAGTCTGAAATTGGACCCGAGCCTGGTGCCCAGTGTCCTTGGACACGTTGATCAGTACACAAGGCCCAGCCAAACGCTTACGCATGTAGGACTCGTATCCTATTTATGTCCGCACTCGACCTCACTGTGATGACGTCAAAATTACATTGCACAGGCCTCGATTATTCTGGCTGGCGTTGGCTCAATCCCCACCCCAGCCCGTTTTGATCTGGATGAGCGCCGTCGTACCGGCGTGTCTTCGATCTGTGCGATTTAGGTTAGCTGTGGCACTACACCGGCGAAGTGTCTAATGTATACAGCGGATTCGCACCGGACGTTCGTTCGGGGCTGACCAACTTCCCGCTGTCTAACTATGCACACGACGCTTCTATTCGACGGGTATGGGCTACAGACCTCCCACAACGAGGCCAGGTCACTGGGTGATGACGAACTGCAAGCCCGACCTCATGACAGAGCCGTGAAAAGACTCCCCCGCGCAGCAGTGGACCGTCGTCGCGGAGGACTTGAGCGAAGCATGGAAGGACGATCCGGCACGGAGCCACGCGCCCGTCGCGCGTCCGTCCGTCCGCGTGTGCCATCTCGGCGAGAGGGCCTTAATTAGCGCAATTCGTCTCGGAAGCGCGTGCGAGGAGACGAGCGTGCAGCTTTGACCCGGCCGCTGGAAATTGGGCGCCCGCCGACGAAGCCGCCGAGCCTGCAGCGCGCTTATTACGTCGCAACGCGCGGCTGGGGCTGTAATTAAGGTTTTCTGGCCGCCCTATACGTTAGGGGAGAAGGGGCCCCCCCCTCCCGCGCCTTTTGGGAGGCTTATAAGCGTGCGGGGCTCGCGGATCCGGCGCCAGTGGGACGAGGGAGGGGGTGCTGCTTGGAGCTGTCCGGATGAATCTGTATAGTTGAAAGGAGAAAGGGAGACATTATCCCTTTCACTTACCCTTATTTTCTTTTTTTATTTTAGAGGTAGAAAGCTACTAAGCTCGTTGGCACTTGGCAATTCAACGGATGTTCGGTCTTGTGTTCTATGGACGTATGCTGCGACCTCCCTCTTCCTTACGAGTAAACACACACACACGCGTATGGCGTGA